>VDFB02136190.1:0-43968 GCA_007258455.2 Sequoia sempervirens
AGCAACAATAATTAATGACACTCAAATCTAATTAGAAATGAATCACAGTCTAACAAGTACAATCACAGTTATACCCAGCCACAATGAATGTTACCAATGTAAGATACCACAAGATAATTCCCAAGCAGAAATATAACAGAGATTGATAATCAATTGATACTACAGCAACTAAAGATAACTCAGAACGACATGTGCTTAGATTTGAAACCAATCCTAGGTGGACTGTCTGCACAATATGATATATCATTGAACATAAATCAATTGTAGAAGGTATGCGATCAATGGCACAAACAATAGTCCTAGAATATTATCTCAATGAATCTCAATAACAGAAAATAACAGAGCTTGTCAATGGATGAGAACAAGCCTATATCGATCGCGTGATGTATTGTTTCCATAAGAGATGGCATTCATGAACAAATGGATAATAATGAATTAAGGCAACATAGTATCAAATATTCTGTAGATCAACCTGCAGCAGAAAATAGGTGATGCACGACAAATCTGGAAGGTTATTTTGTTTCGATTCTAGTGTGAGACATTAGTAACTATTGAGTCTACCCAATCTGCAATATATGGGTGTTTGAATATAAATAAATCTGATTCAATCATTGATCGACGTTGGCACAAGATCTCAAGGTATGCGATGCTAATGCTTGAACACTTGGGACTCATAGAGGGTGACAAATCAATATGTTCAGCGTCTTAAAGTGATGCCTCACGCATCTACCAAGTAACACTCAACCTCAATTATAAGTAATTCTTGGGAATCACACTATTGGTCCTGCTCCTCAATTAGAAGATATCAAACTCGCCTAGATGATGCGTCTATCAATGAACTTATTCGTTGCCTGAATCCGCACTTGCTAACGATTGCTGAAGTCTTCACAAGGTAGCTCGAGCCTATGGATTTGCCACAAAATTATTGCTAATCTCACTCTGTCCACCTTAGAAGACAATCTAACCTGTTTCAAGGGAGAGTAATTTGATAAATCAAAACTAGTGCACAAGCATGAATGAGAACCACGACTACAGGATGGGGTATGATCCTACCCTATTAAGACCTGCTGAGGTTTTCGTCTCAAGTAGAATCAAAGAGTTGATGTCCAATCATGATGCCCTCCTTCAACAAATAATCAAACATATATACTCAACCAGCAGTTCCTTCCCAACTGGGTCGGCCAAAGTTTATTTAAATTTAAGTGTTATTATATAATAATTTAAATTTATTTTATTATTTAATAGTATTATAATAGTTATTAATATTTAATTATTATTTAAAATATATTTATAATGCAAACATAGTGTTTACAAACACTATCCTATAGGATGGGTTCCATGTCTTTGCCAAATCCATAATCTGAGGAAAAATTAATTGTAGGAGACTGTACAACAATTTTCCAAATTCTCTAGTAGCAAGGAAATGAGCAGGTTCTATGAATTCATCAGTAAAGGGAAGGGTTGTATAATATCAACAATAGCTCACAATAGTTGTGTTGGCACAACATTTGACTTTATCCAAATTTTCCTAAATTTGCTTCTCCCTGTTCATTTACTTAGGTCTCCTATTGGAATAAAATAGCACCCTCCCTTGAACCCCACTCGGGAAATAGGGCAGTCAACAGCATTACAATCCACTTCGAGGCTTCAAATTGTAGCCGACATTTTTTAGCCTCCTAGCACTTAGGAGACCATAGGCATTGTTCAAATTTTACAGGAAGGTGGTCCTTCCACACTACATGAGCAGGACAATAGTCCTTCTAGGTTACTGGAGTAGCCCACATTACTGAAGGACTCACCACCCTAGGAGGAATCCAGTAGTGATGAAGATATTATTATACAAATCTCCAAACCAAAATTTTAGGATCTAGTTTTTCAAGCTTAACAACTCCAAATACAACACATTTGGTGTTAGATTGTTATGCACTGCAAGTTGAAATCCATTGATTACCACCAGCCTAAAGAACTAAATTAATGGAAGCATCTAGTCCCTTTATGATGAAATCAATGTCTTCAGAGAAGTGTTCATGCTAATATCAGATGTACCAACATACATGCTAGGACCTAAAATTCAGATATAAATCTACCTGGAAAATTTAGTTTCAAAACATAATGAAGGATATGGCTTGCATGCAAAACGATGTTTATGAAAGGTGTATCTGTTTTTAGAGTTGTGGAAAAAAAGGTTTGCAAAATATTAATATGAAGTGTTATGAAAACTAATGTGAATTCTCCCTTCTATTTCATCAAGAATGTCTTAGGACCCAGTCAGATGTTTCTTATTTTAGAATAGAAAACATAGAACAGATCTCTTATTGCAAGTAAAAACAAACAAACAAATAACTTTGGTTATAATCATTGTGTGACAATATTGGAAGATATGCCAAACAATAGATATAAAACCTATGTTATTGGGTACTCTAGATTTGGGCCCCATCCTTGTATGGGTTCGAAATGGATCTTCATCTTGTATTGGTACGTTGCTGGTTTTGCCCAGGGTATCGCTCGGGCACCCTAGGTGAACCCGAGCAAACCTAGGGGGACTTGTGGCCATTGGGCCCAAAAAATTAAAAAAAGACATTTTAAAAAGCATCTTTTTAAACAAAACTAACTCAAAAACATTTTTACAAACAAAAAAGTTCCTGCATACCTAATTTTCCCCTTAAGTGATAAAATTGTGAAAGTGGTGTGTGTAATGAAGCTTTGTTTGGTTTTAAATTGCCTTAATTTGTGCTTGTTGGCAGGGGCTTTTCCCTTCACCTTGCCTTGCATTGTGACAAGGAATGCACTAGGGGCATTGCCCTTAGACCCCTCAAGGGGCACCACCCCTCAACCCCGTTAAAAGGGGGCATTTCCCCTCGACCCCACTGGAGGTGTTGCACCCAAACCCCCATGAGGGGTGTTGCCCCTCAATCCCATTGGGGTCTCCTCTTCCAAACACCCTCAATCTGCCCTTGTTTTTTTTGTTTTGTTTGATATGTTTTGAGAGGAAAAGAAGGTAATATGCAGAGATATTTCTTAACAATAATGAACAGAAATAAAGTAGATTGCAGCAACAAAACAACTCAGAAATTTTACAATATTCAGATTACAATGAGCAGAAAATTCTAGATTTATACCCTGATCAGAAAATGTATTTTTTCTCAATTATAGAGGTGACCTAGATCATTAAATGACATTACATATCTCAATCCAATATACCCAGAAAATCTAGAAGACTTTGACAAAATGTTGTAGTTGCAACCAACAAATTGGAGACTACAAAAATGGGACGCCATAGTCTGAAAATGAATGCTTCATGGATGAGACTAAAACACAGAGCTACACACACCTTAAGCGCCCTCAAACCCTCAAAAAGTTGCTCACAAAATGAGTCGACTTAGTCACAAAACCCCATGCCCCAGCCAAGATGGTATGGCCAGCTAGGGGAATGGTACCACCAACTGGTACTGTAATAACAACAATAAACCAAGCACAAACTCCTCCAATCTGCCGCTCACCAATCTACTATGAATGTATTCCATTTTAAATTGTAGATTTCAAACAAACAATGAAGCTCTATTTTGATCTTTGAGTGAAAATCACCACGAATCTTCTAGATTGGGTCTTTCACCAACGTAGAAGATGTTCCTTGCAAGGGTTGACATCCTCACAAAGCCACATAATGAACAAGTTCAACCAACAATGTATTCTCCACAATATCCAAATCAACATAAGGAATGAACTCTTCAATAAACACTTTTATATCCTTCCCAATTCCAATGCCCCAAAAGAGGAATTAAATATTTTATTTAATTTATTTACCCCATATGTCTCCCATAAGTTGGGCGCCCACTTCTAGAAGTACTTTTATTAAAACATTTTAAACATCACTTATGTCTCCCTTGGCCCCTTTCAAAAAACAACCTTATAAAATAAATAATGTAAGTTCAATATTTAATTTAATTTGAATACTTTTATGTTTTGTAATTTTTTAAAATAAATACATTGGATTATATTAAATATCAAAATATTGATATTAACCGCTGCCAGCAACATTTCTAAAAATAGAAGTACTAACAACTGGCTTTGTTGGTGACCCAAATCAACTTACTGAAAATAGTAAGTATTGTAGATCTTGCCAAAACACTCCAAAAAAGAGGCACTATGCTCATGACAACCCTCAGAACACAACAATACTGATACTGCCAAACTGTTGGATAAATTGTCTCCAAAGTTCCCTAACCACAACCCATTAGCCTATGGGAACTGTCTGAAATAGGCTAACTTAACCACCCTACTGAACTGGTTAGGAAGGTGACATTACACTGAATTATGAATTTATGAGTATTTTCATTTTTGCAAATTATGAGGTATTTAAATATTTTGTTTATTGCCGATTATGAGTATCACTGTTTTATGTTATATAATTTTAAAGTTTTTATATATATATAGCCAAACCTGTACCTGTACCCAAGGGATTTTTTTTGCTGTATCACCGTACCCGGTATCTGTGCACGCACTCGTACTAGTACTGGTAACTCAGTATAAAACAAATACAAGTAGCACTTTCCATTGCAATTTCAAGTTATAATGATATGAGACTTTTGGTGTTTCCTTAAGAAACTGGTGCTGGCGTACTATGATAACATGACTGTTCTCTTCTATATATTTTTGAAATGCAGGCCTTAGAGATCTTGTGGATTTTCTTCCAGCTTCCATTGCAACAATAGTCAGCTACTTTTCAGCAGAGGTTACTAGAGGTGTCTGGAAACCTGCATCAATGAATGGAACTGATTGGCCAAGTCCTGCTGCAAATCTTTTGTCAATTGAAGCTATCATAAAGGAGATACTAGCTGATACAGGTGTTCATGTACCAAGCCTTGTCATAGGTACTGGTTTTGATTCTTACCCTCTGTACAATAGATTTACTTGTGAATTTTGTTTAAAGACTCATGATATATAATTTAACAGGTGGAAATACATCAGCTACCCTTCCATTGCCATTAGCAGCACTTGTAAGTCTAACAATAACATTCAAGTTGGATAAGCATTCAGAATTATTGACTGGTATTGCTGGTTCAGTTTTGGAAACTGCTGCAGCTGGAAGTCCATGGCCTTGCATGCCCATTGTTGCGGCACTTTGGTGTCAAAAGGTCCGAAGGTGGCATGATTTTATTGTCTTTTATTCCTTATGCACTGTATTCATGCATGATAAGCACGCTGTTGTATAGCTTCTCAAAAGTTGCTTTGCTGCCACTCTTGGATCTACAAACAATTTGACGTCAAAGCTGACAGTTCGTGGTGGAATAGGAGCATTGCTAGGACATGGCTTCTCTTCACATTCCTCTCCTTGTGGTACATCTCTAGCAGCACCTGGCATCCTTTATCTCTCCGCATTTACTGCTCAATGTATGACATAAGGTTTGTAGCTGAAGAAATTCTCACTTGTGGCTGGTGCAGTAAGAGATTTTGTAACGATGGGAATGAATTGCCAACATTCTGGCCAATCCCTTAGAGCTCCACAGCGCTTAAAATCTCAAAATGTGTCATTGGAAAATGCATTAGAAAGAGCTAAACAAGCTTCTTCCCTAGGAGCTTCCTTACTCTCTATTTCTGGTGGTTTGGGATTGGTTCAAATACTTTATAAAGAAACCTTGCCAACTTGGTTTTTGTATGACAAAACCAAGACAAAAAGTGCAGCAAGTGTTTCTACACTAGAAGGCTATACAATAGCACAATTTTCCTTTCTTTGTGGAGCTTGCACATGGGGAGTAGGCACTTCACCATCTTCAAAGAAGAGGGCCCAAATTGTTGGGACCCACATGGAGTTTCTGGCAAGTGCAATTGACGGGAACATGTCTATGGGATGTGAACATCCAACATGGAGAGCATATGTATTGGGCTTCCTTACGATGGTAATTAATTGTTCTCCCAACTGGATTTGTGAAGTAAATATAGAAATTCTCAAAAGACTGGCCACAAGGTTGAAATGGTGGCATGAGCCCGAGCTTGCTCTTGCTTTATTGGAGAGGGGAGGCCCACTAGCCATGAGTGCAGCTGCTGAACTTGTTTCTAGTTATTAGGTTGCCTCTTCTAATTATTTGTTTCATCAGGGGTGCTCGTGTTTTAACTGGCTTTCAGTGCCATCTTGGCACCAGCTATGATCTTGCTCTATAATTTTTTGGAATTTAAATCTTGATATAGTTGGTGCAACTTTCAGTAGAATATCCGTTTCATTAGATTGTCTTCTCAAACTTTGCTCTTTTTGACGAAAGATTGAGTATGTATTAATAAGAAAAAGTACAAGACAAGTGTCCTGCAAAATAGAATGGCTGGAGTCTGTACAAGGGAGTGTAATTTTCACTGTCAAATTTTGCCCGCCACAAAATACTGCTGAAATGTGAAACAGAGAGCAAAACAATCCTCCAGTTGTTTGGTGCTAATATTTTGCAGAAAGCAAAACTAAGCAGTATCATATCCTTTGTACTTAGAAATATACATGACATCTAAGTAATTCAAAAGAAATTTAAAGCAAGATTTTTGTATTGGCTTGTTGTCTCGATCATCTCTCAACTGAACTCTAAAAACTCTTCTAATGCATTATATATCATAGAAGACGAAATCTCTCCCTAGTTATAGTGAAGGCATTGTCTTTGCCATTGATGTGGTTTGGTATCAGCATCATGATAATTGTAGAGGGTGGTTTTTTCAGCATCTCAAACTTTGTTCTTGTAAATGGAGTATTAGGGGAGAGGCCCATAATGGAGCATGGTCCAATAGTGGGGATAGAAGTAGTCCTTAGTGGGCCCCATAGTGGAGCACTTTAATATCTAATTGCAAAACACTTTATATCCATAAAGTACGCAAAGTGACAAATCATGTGATGCCACATCAGCGCACCAATAAAACATGACTTAGTGCACCACTATTGGTCTCATGTTTTTTTTTGGGCCTTTTTGGATACCTCAACAAAAAGCATGCTGATGTGGCATCATATTTGATGATGTGACCCTAAAACAAAATATAGAAGCACATGAGTTGCCAAATGAATTGTTGTACAAAATTGGGAGTGATTTGAAATTTCCACGTAGGATTTTGAGAAAGGCAAAGTTAGGGTGCTCCACTATAGGCCCCTCTCCCCTATTTTGTATTATAGCACACATTAAGTTTTGTACTAATAAAAACGTAACTTTTTAAACACATGTGAAGTGTTCTGTTAAAAAAGAAAAGAAAAAAGGGAAAAGGGTTTAGAAAGTCATATAAGTCTGCTAAGGGCAATCACATATCTACAAATAAAAATGAAGCAACAACCTGAGAAGCTATGTGAACATCCTAAACATATTCCCTTAACAAAAGAAACAACTTAGAACAAACACAACATGAAGGTGTCAAGTATTTTTGAGGCCACAACTCATCTAACATCTATAAGAGGAAATGATTTGTAGCATAATCTAAGCCACAAAGTAAGAAAATGCCAATTCATTGAAATTGTGCCTATTAAATAGGCTTAAGGGAAGCAAAATTGGCTATTTATGAAATTGATTGCATAAGGAGACAAAATGACGTGTCAACAAAGGAAATGCCTTTCCTATTTCTAAATCTAGTATTCATCACTAATATAATGCTTGTCTAATCCTTGTTTCCTAAATTTTATTTCTAATCAACTAATTATGACTAATATATGTAACACGCTTATTTAATGATTAAACCAATAACAAGTCCAAAGCTTATTTGTAATTTTGACAAATTTATTTCTATTAAGTGGTTTGGTCATTATGTTCACAATCTGCTCCATTGTAGAATGATAATAAGACACGTTCTGATTATCAATCAATTGGTGGATGTAATAATGATAAACTTCATTATATTTGGTTTTCAACATGATAGATTGGATGCTTCACGATCTTGTGAAATCCTTGATATCATTGGAAGATTGACCAAGATCTATTAGTCATATAGCTTCACAACTTATATTGACATCTGCCTTATCTTTCACGTCAGTGTAGGATAATGACAACTTTATTGTGCAACTTGTTCTTCCATGAAATTACTCAAGTAATTTGAGAGTTAATATAAATTTAGTTGTAGATCAATGTGTATCAATTGATCCAACCCAATTAGAGACATCATAAGTATATAGTATAACATTTGTTGATGATCAATAAAGAATGCTAGAGGTGGGTGTTCCTTTTAACATAGTGAATAATATGTTATGCATCTTGTCAATGTTCTTGAGGTCTTGTATATGAATATAAACATGCAACTTACCAAAAAACACAAGCCTAATTGATTGGCAATAAAATAAATCAAACTATCCACTAGTGGATGATACATTGATCCATGGATTGATAGTGAATTACTATAAGTTGAAAGTTTGATCCCAACTTCCATAGGTGTAGATGATGGATTGCACTATGAAACCTTTCTAAACTATACTTGACATACTAAGTTTGAGATACAAATGCAACTTACTAGAAAACACAAGCCTAATTGATTGGCAGTAAAATAAATCAAACTATCCAGTAGTGGATGATACATTGATCCATGGATTGATAGTGAATTACTATTAGTTGAAAGTTTGATCCCAACTTCCATAGGTGTAGATGATGGATTGCACTATCAAACCTTTCTAAACTATACTTGGCATACTAAGTTTGAGATACAAATACAACATGCTTAAGTTGCCAAAATTTTACATCTAAACAATAATGCACTAGATCGAGATTGCTTATTTCAAAAATGTTACAAAGATCAGATTTCACTCTTTAAATTGACTAGACTTTGCTTCCAATGCTGTCATGTTTCCTTCTCTAACATAAGTTTATTGATGACCTTTAGCTTTTTCTTCACAAATTTTCCTGTATACTAATAGGGTGATGAAAAAGGGGAAATTAGTTAAATAACTAAATAAAGTTATTGAAAAGTAGCTTTGAACTATAAATTAAAAGATGACTTATATTTAATTATTTAAAATGTTGTTATAAATGAATGAATAAAGCCACTAGACTCAAGGTAAAAAAAAAGTGAGTGAAAAATGACATTTTGTTTATTTTTACTTTGAGAGAATAATTAAAAAAATAAATAATATTATATTATTTTATTGGAAAAGTTATACAAAGGAGGAATATTTTGGAAAAGGGTATGTTTGCTCATTCAAACAATTTTAATTTCCAAGAATGGAGATGAGTTCTTTTTTCTTCTCTTGAGGACATAAACTCTTTGAAGTATTGGTTTTTAGGATGAGAACTCTCCCAACCTTTCAAAGCAATTAGATTCTACATAGGGGTTGTCAATTTCTTCCAATAGACAAAGATTTCTAGTTTTGATGTGATGATTTATGATTATATGATGCAGTCAAGGGTTGAGGGTCTAGATTGGACTATCCAGCCTTGTAATATGAATCAACACAACACAAACAATTGATAATAACATGCAACTTTACTGATTGAAACACAAACGTATATGCCTATAGGCCTTCTCAAATTCCGATTACAACAGGTTCCATAGGCCATACCTATCGGCTTACAAGCTGCCACATGCTTATTCACTATTAAATGTAGAATTGATTCCTAAATCTAATTCCATAACCCTTGAATCCATCATCCCCTCGTCAACCTTCTACTGAATTCATAGAGTGATTATGTACTAGCTCCAAGTATTAGGAGTGGTCCACATTAGCCTCATTTAGATCCTATATAGGTCGGCCGCAAGGGATTGAACAAGCATCAAACATAGGTGTAGATGGGTGTGGACCTAATTGGGATTGGTCATGTTTTATATTCATCTTGTGGTGAGCCATGAAGAGTTTGCAAGATACAGGGAGATTTCACACATTTCCTCAAATAGGTTTCGGTCCAAATTGCTCGAAAAGGCGATCTTTTGGTGAAGGGTTCTCCTGAATCGTAGTGCCACGGGAGCCATCACTTGGGTATGCTATCATAGACTTCTCATTCCACCTTTGTTCCAATCCACAAGGGAAATTTGGCTTTTGCGATAAGATGCAGTATGATTCTTTGGGATGCTCTTGCATCAAACTCCCAAGGTTATTTGAAAAGTGCGCCTTGCACATTACCAAGTTTGGAAATGATTCGAGTTGTTCTAATTTAGCTTCTGCGATCCACGTTGCGTCCTCTTCTAGCCTATCTTTCAATTTGACCAAATATTCCTTGTTTTGGGTGCTATGCTTAGTCCGACAATCCAAAATTTTCTCTATTTGCTTCGGTTGTTGCTTTGATAATTGGTCTTGGTGAGGGGCTTCTGTGTTGTCTCCTTTTGACTCTGTAATTGGTGAAATTCCAATGCCCTCTGGTAACTCCATCTTTTAGGTATTACAAGAATCAAGTCTTCAGAGGATCTTATATGGTCTAAACTTCTTTAGCTTGTTGTATTACAAGAATCAAGAACCTCTCCTTTTGGAGGTACACCATGAGTTCATCTCCAAAAACAAACTCTTTATGACATCTTCTAGCATCTTCTTGGGCTTTGTATTTTCCATTCATGGTCTCCATATGCTGCTTAACTTGCTTGTGCACAACCCCCATGTGGTCTGCAAATTCTTTTTCCTTTGCACTCTTGTTATCTTTTGAATTGATGTCTCTGAGTTTCACAACTCCCTTAGGATGTAATCTTATAACAACCTCAAATGGTGTCTTCCCTATATTCTGATTTACTAAGTTATTGTATGTAAACTCCGCCTATGGTAAGATTAAGTCCCAATTTCTATTCCACCTTAACCACAAACTGGTAGGCTTCCTCTATGGTTGTTATCTAGACCTTGCTAAATTTATCTTGGATGTTTATTCTAAGGCCACACCACCTTCTTCCTTTCGACTTCACTGTGACTAGTTCATATGATAATCTTATAGAACTCTTTTGTGTACTCCTCGATTGTCTCCTCCCTTTGCCTCAGATTTTAAAGTTTCTTTAGCAGTTCTAGGTCATAATTCGTGGGTTGAATTGGTTCTTCAATTTCACCACCATCCTTTCCCATTTTTTGATTTTCTCTTTTCCTCTCTAGTTTCTCTTTGTAATGCCTGCTTCAAGAACAAGCTAAAATTCAAACAAATATCTATATTTAAGAAGAAATTAATAAAACAAATTGATTTATTCAATTTGACTACTTATGCTTTAATCTAAATTTCTTAATATTAGAATAAATAAGATATTCTTGCCTCAACAACTAATCAAAGGAACAATTTACAAGTTTGATATCTGCATTACTATTCCGATATTTGAACTTGCTAGATTAAAACCAAGAATGAGTTTTCAACAAATTACTACTATCACAAAGGGATTCCATTAACATTAACCTATAATGGTATAGTTATTATACAATCATAACATAAAAATAAACGTAATATTTAGTTGGTACATTATTATTTTATCTGAACACCAACTCACAACATTATTTATTTTCTCTTCATAATTATGAGCACCAGTATGAGTATATATGTATATATACAAATATATATTTGCATACATATGAATACTTATATATATTTATATTCATAATTGCTTGTACATGGCAAGAGATTAATTCCATTATAAGAGGGCACTGACAGTTCCGCTTGAAACAAGCTAGCACTGGCAACTATTATCAGAGGGATGACATAACAACGGCTGCGAAATTGCATCCAGCCTAGTATCTATGGTGAGCCGTTGCAATCATGACTTCCACAGCCGTTAGGAAATAAGCAAACGGTATGTTTACCACGGTGATGGGCCTTATTTTACTCTAAAGGCAGAACTCATATCTACAGAAACAAATGTAAAGAATAGCTACGTCTGTGGTTGCTTAACCAACCACAGCTGCACACCCAAAAATAGATAACTTTTAAAGAGACAAGTATTATGTTCGTTACCATTAAGGTTATGCGATAGCACATCCCTTAAACTTGAAACTGAAGAACTTATAGTTAAATCTGTTCAATCGAATGAATACAGAGACATAAAAGATACTAATAAGGAATGATTTCAAAGTAGAAACAAAACAAGTAGTCTTCAGTGTTACTTAATTTGGAACAAAGCAATGAGAATTGAATTATTGCCGTAAGCTACAAGTTGTTCTAAAAATAAACATCGATTTCCTGAACTCTTTATTGTTATACAAATTATTTACTCTACTGCACACAATGAGAACTTCATTTTAAAGAGATCGCAATGTCCTGTTACAAAGGGCGCATAAAGGCACAGTTACATATGGAAGATCATGAGTTTAAGTTATCATCAATTCAGGAATAAAGCAAATAAAGAATAGAATGTATTATCAGTAACGTGTATACACAAAAACACTTATCTACGACATATGCTAATAAAGGAAAATGATGTATGAACCAAATGAGCATTTATAAGGGTTGTAACCGTTATCTTTCAGCTTAAAACTGCTGCGTAAACGCCGCGGATCCAATATGAAGGTTCAGGGAGCTCCACTAAGATGGAGGATTAAATGCGATGGCTGAGGAAACGAGGTGGAATGAAATGGAAGGGCCCATCAACTACGAGCTTTATTGTATTGAAGCTATGAAAGGCCGGGGTTCGGTGAATGAAAAGAGTATTAAACGTTTGAACTAATCCGCTATTAACAGGTTGAGCTCAACAGATTTATCAATGCGATAATTATACACAATATGCATGCAAAGATGTATGGTTATTAACATTGTTCGCATTTATATTTGAATACAAAGTTTCCAGCACAAGGCTTAAATATACTATTGCTTTAGGATGAAATTAAGGATTTTATATGAGTAACAAATCTCAAGACTGAATTTGCAAGAAACCAATTTCATAACAGAAGTGTTCATTATTTAAGGTCGGTAGCTTTATGATCGCGTTTTAAAATGAAATCCCAATCGGCCATGAACATTACGGCTGAGAAACATAGAATCAAGAGAAATGCATCCTCTTCCACATATCACACCAGCTGTATTATCACCAAATCTTACAACAACACCATCATATTTTTCAAAGCTCACAAACTTACTTTTGTCTCCTATCATATGATGTGAACATCCACTATCAATTACCCATTCATCTTTCTCTTTAATTCGAGCAACCAGGGCTTTCTCCACATTTGTACAACTAGCAGATTCAATAGATACAAGACTATTTTCTTTGAGAACAATAAATACCCATTCATCATCATCTCTATCAGATTCTTCGTTTGTTACACCTTCATCAGAAGCATAGTAACATTTCTTCTGAAATCTAGGCTTGTTATGTCTTGGTTTAGCAGCTCTTTCTTGACACCTTGATGCAAAATGACCTATCTTATTGCAAGAAAAATATTTAAGAGGCAACTTTCCTTCATACTTACCTTTTCCTCTCGGTACCTTTTTGACAATAAGTGCTTCTAGTTTTTCCATCTCTTTTTCTTCTTCAATCTGTCTGATTTCATCTTCATACTTGAATGTCTTTCTAGATAAACTCTCACCCGGTTCATATCTTTGTCTATCTCTTTTGGAAGTAGTGGCCTTAAATGCATATTCAACTTTAGGAAGGGCATCACCAAATTCACTCAACTCAAAAGCAATCACTTTACCAACCAATGTATCTCTAGTTATGTTTGTTACAATCTGGAGCTCTTCAATAACACTAGCCTTGACTTTGTGGGAATCATGCAAGAATCTAAGCACTTTAGCAACAATATCAGATTCTTCTATCTTTCCACCATCACATCTAATACCACACACAAGTTCATTCACTCTTTGCATAAAAGTATTAATATTCTCATCGTTTCATATTTCCCTTTCAAGCTTTGCAACTTAACAATCTTCACATTATCATCACCTTCATACAAGGTTTCCAACTTTTTCCAGATCTCATAAGCAGTCTTTAGACCCATAACATTTGTCATCTCTGAATCAGTTAAAGAACTCAACAAAGCTTCCTTAGCCCGAATATTATACTCGACATCTCTGATCTCAACAAAAGTAGTAGGACCATTATGTGGAATAATATACATACTACTTGTAATGCTCTAGTAGGGTTCACCAATGCATCTTAGATGACATTCCATTTGAGTCTTCCACAAAGAGTAATTTGTTCCATCAAATATTAGACTATCCTTCTTGTAACTTGCCATCCTGAATCACCTTATGCTGTTAAACTTCTTCCAAGGAACTTAGCTCTGATACCAATTGTTGGTAAAACAAGAGCAGACAACTGAGAGGGGGGGGGTGAATTAGTTGTCCCAAAATTTCAAAATTTATTCAACTTATTAACTTTATTCTCATATCTAATTATTAACCATAAAAACAAAAAATAACAACACATCAGAGGCACACATAACACCAAGATTTTTTTACATGGAAACCCTGTTAAGGGAAAAACCATAGTGGAGGTTAGTCCACAAAATTGTACTCTGTTTAAAGTATAATGAAAATGAAATATGGGGAATGCACTTGCATTTAGGCACACTACCTAGAGCTCACTGTTTAATTACAAAGGAAGATTGTACACTGTCTTACAAAAGGATTTAGATTAAAGCCATTCACAGGGATTTGAATTGATAAAATAGCATCTGCTAATGCTTGATCATAGTTCCAGTTAAGCGCATGAAAAAATATTCACTTTTCTTCACACTCTGCTTTGCCTTTGAATGATTAGGACATTATTCACACATACACAGATGCTCGCACACTTCAATTCAAACAAACAACTGCTCTTATATATCCGTAACAAGAAATTTCACCGCTACAAGTTGACCATAAAGAAATAATAAAATGCATATAACTGTTAGCCCAAATCATTCATAATAATCAATGTGTATCAACCAAAGTTGGCCATAACTTAGTGAGGACCTAAATCAACATCTTCAACATGCAAACACTTCAATTAAATTCTCCTCGAAGATCCACAACATGCTTCAACACCATGACAACTAGGAACATGAAAAATATGAACACGCAAGAGAAAATCGCCAACCACAATCACAACGATCAATGCAGACGTGCAACAAAGATAGAGCACGATCTAGAAGCATCCATAAACATTAAGAACCAACAGAGAAGCATCCACAACAATTGAACTAATAGAAATAGCCTCATTTTCAATTAAGAACACTAACTGAAGAAAAAAAATGTCTGAATGAAAATCTTCATAACTCAATTAAATCTTCATGTGGATCTTTGAAACTCGACGTGGATAGAATAGATACACTCAGGAAGAAACCCTTTAGTCCACAACCTCTAATCTTCAACGTACAAAACATACCACCATACTTAACTTTACTTAACCACTGACAACTTGCAACTCATTTCTTTACAATTTTCTCAATATCCTCGACATATACAACTTCAAATACATTTATGCTAATAGTGTTGACATCAATGACAACCACATATCAACAACACAACCACAACATCCAATAAATCTTTGCTGCAATAAACATGGGTATCATGAATCCTCTTGCTGCTGGAAAACCTTTGCAACAAAATTTCTTCTTCATCTCTCCAAGAAAATACACACCTCCTTCCAAATCTTTAACAAACCACACCACAAATTGTACAAAACAAATGCAAGAAAGAAGCATATGATTTCTATTATCTTTGAAATAAAATGAAATTACATCACATTCCTCATCATATGGGCTTGTTGATTACATAATATGTAGAAACTTGGAGTCACAATCCTTTAGAGAATCTGGTAGCATCCTATTATGTAAAACTTCAAATCCAAAAAACCCACTTCTCATAGTAACAAGGCATCAACATATAGAATTTTGAGCATGGGAATACCACTATGGTATTCCAAAACAACATGCATATACCTCCTTGGAAAACCCACACCCCTTTTGTGAATAATTCATGAAAATATTGAAAATTATTTATTGCTAACATAACCCTCACACATGGGCACCTAAATAATGGCCAATCAAATTTGGTCAATCTAGTGTGCTTCATTATTCTTTGATGGCTTTGATGGCTCTAAGAAAGAACATGCACCAACATGCAAACTTGGGTGCCTCAACATGTAAGCGCATGCAAATAATACAAATCAACATGTAAAGACATGCATTGATGAGTAGTCCTCACCTTGAAATGGACACCTAGGCTAGAATATTGGACTTTGGGATGCCCTTGAAAAAATTACCAAAGTAAATCCACATTCAAAATTTCAATTACAAATTACCATAGGGGAAGTTAAAATATTTAGAAATTAAAATAATTAATTCCCCACACATTAGCCCTTATTGAAAATACAAAACAAAGAAAGGAAATATTTTTGGTTGACACAAGATTACTGATGATCGTGGATGCTCATGCATCATAGATATGCAATTCCAATGTTTTCAATAGTGATTTCTTCCACCTATTCAAGTTACAAACTATTCTTAGGGTTTACAAATATTGAAAAAACCATCAATTTAATTTTGAGGTTCAACACTAATCTTAAAAGTAGACAAACCAAATTTTGATATGTGTTTGGTACAATATGACCTGACATTGCCTATACCAATGGTGGATTTGGAAGTATGGCCTATGTATTCCTTGATAGATGGTGGATCAAAGTTGTCCTTGATGTCGTAATTGAAAAGTGTGGTGCTCCCTGTGAGTAATTAGGTGGCCTTCAACTTGTAACCACCAATAAATGGTATCTTCAAACCCTAGCATTTGAAGTGGTGGTTGATCTAGTGTGCTTGGTTGTGCTTGTATTCCATCTAATTGTAGAGGGTTGGCACACTACTTTAGAGACTACTAGTGATAATCTAGGATTGTGCTTGACAGTATCCTAGATACACTCATTTTTGTTGGTCTTTCCTATAGGTAGGGGCCGCCCTACATGGATGGGTGTTGGTGTAAATATACTCAAATCCCTCTACAAATGCCCTTGGATTGGTTTGCTGCAAATATTGACACTAAGAATTGAACAATGAACTCGATTACTTATTGTTGAAGGACAACAATCCAAAAAAATGGAGTGAATTCCCTTGTACCCAACCTATAGATTAATAGGGATTGAAATCAACATATTGTAGAAGAAAATTATGAAGTTTACAGTTAGAAAATGCTATAAGGGGCTGATTTAATGATGTAGGGGTTTTGTCCTTACCTCATCTTGCTCTATAACAAAGGTTTTCATCTTTGTTGAGTAGAAAATGAAAGTTGCAAACAACAAATTGATTCCTATAAGTTTCCTCTAATTAACATTAGAACAACTTAAATATCAGGTAAAAGCACAAAGTTGTTTCACATATTTATAAAGGAATTGACCAACATTGATCCAAATTTTTAACTTGAATCACTAAAAAGTGGCAATATATATGTTTTGAATTTTGAAATGATGTAAACTAATAAAATATTTTTTTGTATTAGATTATGTTTGTATTTTTTTAAATTAAAAAATTATCTGAATATAGTTTTTGGTAAAATAGACACTATAATTTAGTAGTTGATAAAATATTAAAAAAATGAAGTTAAACAAGATGTCACTCTTTATATAGTAAATTTTATTTTTTCCTTCATTTTTTGTGTGCATTTATAAGTTAAAACTTTAATACATGGATTTATTTTTCCCAATTTTGATAAATATATATTTTTAAGCAAATATTAAAATGTGTGTGTATTGAAAACTTAATTCAGTAAAAGTACAAAGCTATGTCACACTTTTGGCCAACTTATCAACACAAGTGAATTTAAGTATTTCTAACTAAAAAACAATTTTCGTAAAACATATGATCTTGTAAGATTCATTATAGCTAAGTTAGATATGTGTAAAACTTTTCCAACTAAAATTGTTGGCTAAATGCATATGTAGCACCACATTGAGGCCAATGTACCAAAAAAATAGATTTATTTATAAAAAATGATGTTTCAACAACTTCTACTCATGTATATAACATTTTTTAAATATAAAAATACCCTTTTGTAGATCCATAAGTGTAGTTTTCAAATATATATATATATATATCTATATATTACTAATTTAATAATTATTTATATTTTCATTTTTATTTTTACTAAAAGTAGGTTATCAACATAAAATATTAAGTTGATTACCATGCCAAGGAAAAATAGTAAAACTTATTAAATTTTTTTGAAAAAATATGATGCACTAGAGAAAAGAATCTATATCAAGATAATATATTTTTTTTCCATTTTAGATATATAAATAATATGAAAGTTGACATCAAATGGAAACAACTATGTTTTAATACACACACATTTTAATATTTATATATATATATATATATATATATATATATCAAAATTGGAAAACAATATATCTACATGCACTAAAGGTTCAAGTTATAAATACATACAAAAAATTTGAGGGAAAAAATGTAAAAAATACTATATAAAGAGTGACGTCTCATGTAACTTCAATTTTCAGCTCATTTTTTCAGCAACTAAATTACAGTGTCAATCTATAAAAAACTATATTCAAATAAAAAAAAAAACCTTTTATTAGTTTACATTATTTCAAAATTTAAAACATAAATGTCACTTTTTAGTGATTCAAGTTTAAAAGTTGGATTACTGTTGGTTGTTTCATTTAAAAAGTGTGACACAACTTTGTATTTTTACCTAATTGTTCTCATGGGACGCCACTTTTTGTCTTAACAATTTATCCAAAATAGAAAAAAACTATACCATCTCGACACAAAATATTTTAGTTAGTGCACTATATTTTTTAATTTTTTAAAAAGAAAACTTAGTATTTTTTTTGATAAGATAATCAACCTTATATTTTGGTGTTGTTAACTTGCTTTTATTAAAATAAAAAAATTAAAAATAAAAATAAAAATATTAAAAACTATGTATACTTGAAAACTAAACTAATAGATCTACAAAAAGGTATTTTTATATTTTAAAAAAAAACTATTTACATAAGTATGAGTTGTTGAAACATCAAGCTTTTGTAAGTTTGAAACCATATTTTTAGTTTGAGGTAGTTTTCATTTATTGTTGGTAAATCGATATAGTTATTTCAATTAAGGTTATTTATGCTCAAGATTCTTATTTTTGTTGTAAACTTGGATGATTTACCATCAATAGTTTTATTTTTAATTATTGAAGATCTTGGATAGTTCATTGCCAAATCTGTCTTATCATTGTAATAGATCTTGGTTAGTTTATCCATTGAATGCATTTTAGTTTCAGTATATTATCCACTAGCTTGAGTTGTATTGAAATTAGGTGATATAGTATATCATTTTGGAAAACACATTTCACTTATATTTAGCTAGTTTGTCTTGATTGGAATTTGCAATCACTAGTTGTCATTTTGGTGTTAATCAATTTTATGAATTGCTTTTAATGTAATTTGGTTAGCTACCATTTAATATTTTTTTGTTTAATTCCATTGTCCTTGTTTTAGTCTCAATATGTTTCCACTTTTCCCATATAAAAAATAATGTAAAAAAGAGATAAGATTTGAGAAATTGTAATTTTTTAAAGTAGATTTACGCTAACATTTTGCTAGGGCTATTACAATGGTATTAGAGCCAGTGGTTTTACTAGCCCATTTTTCAAAATCTAATCATTTTATTGTAGATGTATATTACACATGCATCCCGATGATGGAGCAAACATGTATTATTAGAGGAAAAAAAAAAAATTCAAAGAATCCGAAAGTTGAATTTCTATCTTCAAAAATCATGTTGGAAGAAACTAATATGGAAAAAGAGAGAAGATAACTATAGGGTAAATGGATTCACGAGAGGAAAAATAACATAGAATTTTTCAGGAGCAAGAGCACCTTATACAAATGTTGGCTTAGTTAATTCATACTATGTAGTTTAAAATTCATAACATAATTGAAAGAAGGTTGATTATGTTGTTCACAAAAGGCTTGTTTCAAATTGTCAATGGTTTAGTCAAAGCATTTGCACCTCCATATCTACAAAAGGCTATCAAAAGATCCTTGAAACTTGAGCCTTCAATTATGAAAGAAGAATTTGCTTGCAAAGAAGTATTTTTGGAAAAAAATCAATCAAGGTGAATTTCCTTCAAGAAAATAAAGAGACAAAAAATGAATTGAGGAAGAAGAAACTTTGATTCACATTCAAAGAACCATGAGTACTAGCCATAGATGTCTTAGAAAAGGACAAGTGCACTACATTGAGGTAGTCTCAAATGAAGAATTAGGAGCTAAAGATTTGGAATAAAATAGTGATAAAGAAGAGCCTTTACAAGAAGATTAGGAAAAAATAGACACTTCAAGAGATACTCTTGCCAAAATTTCTAGCAACCCTTAGTATAACCATTTTATAGTTTGTGGAGTTCTATATGGATAAAGAGTTACTCTACTCATTGATTTTAGAGAAACTCATAATTTTATTGATGAAGGGGAGGTTATAAAAATAGGCATAATAACTTAAAAAATTTAAAGCTTCAGATGTGATGGTTGCTGATGATTTAACCATACAATGCTTAAGGAAGATTCCCAAAATGAGTCTCGTGTTGGAAAATTATGAGGTAAAAGATGAATTTTACATTGTCAACATGTATATGAGATATTGATGCAATGTTGGGAGTTTAGTGATTACATTCTTTGGAAGAAATTACTTAGAACTTCCAAACCATGAAACTCAAGTCCCATTCATATAGTAAAAAGGTGATTCTTCATTGAATGCCAAATGGTGTTCCAAAAAATATTTTATCTAAATGTATGGAGAAGACTTCATGCCATGGTCAAGTTATATGGACAACCTAATGCTTGATTATGCCTATCATTTATTTAGAGGGTAATAAATTATATTGTGTTGATGTTTTATCTCTTTTAGACAAGCACAATAATGTTTCAATGAAATACTTCTTGGGAGGCTACTTGATAAAGAGTCTGAACATGCTATTTATCTAGAGAAATGAACTAAATCAGCTATCACCACTCCTTATTGTCATCCTGGGAACATAAGGAAGATATAAAGAGACTATTGAGGAGCTCTTTGATATAGGTCACATTAGGTCAAGTTCAAGCCTAGTTGATTCTTTAGTGGTCTTGGTTAAGAAAAATGATTGGACCATGAGAATGTGTACTGATTATAGAACTCTAAACAAAAGGACCGTCAAGAATAAGTATCAAATTCATAGGATTGATGAACTTATTGATGAATTATATGGTGTGGTCTATTTTTGTAAAATAGACCTTGGATCACAATACCATTAAATTAAAGTTTGTAAAGAAAATGCTCATAAGATAACCTTTAGGCATCATTTGGATTCCATATTTTTTTAGTCATGTATGAAAAATGTGTTCAATAAGTAGTACAAGAAAGATTGTGAAGATCACTCTAGACAAGGCAAAGTTTTGGGTATTTTGGAGAAACAATCTCTGTTTTCCAAAGAGTCTAAATGTGAGTTGTTATGATTAAAATTTTATACTTGGGGCATGTAATAAATACTCAAGGAGTACTAGTTCATCAAGAGAAGACTTGGGACATCCTGGATTGGTCTACTCCTAAGACATTGACATAGCTGAGAGGTGCTTTAGTTTTGTAGCTATTACCAAAGATTTGTGAAAGGATTTTCTTAGTTGGAAGTTACAATTACTATTTTGACAAAGAAAGGGGATTTCACATCATGGTCCAATTCAATGCAACAAACTATTGACAAACTAAAAAAGTTGATGAGTTATTGGTTTGTGTTAACCATTATAGATTTATCTCTTCCTTTTGTGGTAGAATATGATGCTTATGGGGAAGGGATTGGGTTTGTTTTGATGAAAAATAAACATCTTAATATTTTTTAGAGCCACAAAATTGAGAGTTTTTGATCTATTCCAAGAAAATATTGGCCATCATATATGCTTTGGTTAAGTTTAGACAATATCTTGTTGGTGGAAAGTGTGGTGAAAATTGATCACAATATTTTGAAGCACTTTCCAATTCAAAAATATCTCAATGAAAGTGAATAGAAATGGGTGAGGAAGCTTCAAGCTCATAATTTTAATATTGAATATGTAAAAGGGAAAAAATATAATGACTGATGCATTGTCAAGAAAACCCACTCTATGTTCTATGATGAAAATTGTTGTAGATAGGAATGTTCAAACTTTGATATAATATTCTAAAAAAACATTTACCACTAACATATTGGAAGGGAAATTGAAGCATGATAGATATGTAGAAGTTAATGAAATCAACCTATACAAGGATAGAGTTTTTATTGGTGCCAAATATAAAATGAATGATAAGATTTTAAGGGTTGTTCATGATACTCCTTGGTTGGTCATCCAAAGTAAACATTATTACAAGTAGATTTGGGAGAGATTCACATGGAAAGTACTTAAGGATGATGTCTTTAACCACATCAAAGAATATCTAGTTTGTCAATAGAATCTAATAAAGTAATCAGCTTTAGTTAGTTTGTTGAACTCTAACCCATTCCAAATTAGAAATAATAAATTATTTCAATGGATTTAATCATCGAACTTTATAAGATGCAAGGTAAGGACTACATTTATGTTGTTGTGGATAGACTCATGGAGTATGCAAATTCCTCTTCCAATTATTCAAATTTCAAGATGCCTCAACATACTAATTTATTTTTCAAAGAAGTGATTAGGCTTCATATTTTTTTTAAAAATATCATGAGTGGTACATATATTTAGTTCCTAAGTTTGTTTTGGAAAAATATTTTTTATTTAATAGGAATTGAGCTTACTTTGAGCATTAGCTACCACCCCAAATATAGATTGTAACGCCCACATGTTTATTTTCCTTGAGATGTTTGTGATTGGTATCATATTTTAACTATATATCATGGGATACACAGGTTGTGTTTGGGCATATTTCATTGGGGGCTTATCGATGTTTCAACTTCACTATTTTTATTTAATAGTCCTTATTTTGATTGTTGTTTGTGCATTGAGTGGCATGTTTTTCTTATGAGATATATTTTATGTATTATGTATTATGTGGTTATAGCATCCATATTTTTTGAGAGGGTATTCCACTACATGTAGATTGTTGTTTTTTATTTCTTTGAGATGCATTTACATATGCTTTCTTTGACCATATTAAATAATTTTAATGATCTTAGTATCTTGTATTTAATTGATTATTGTACTTATATAATAATGATGTTGTACCTTGTTGGGAGGTTTTATATTACTTCAAATATTATATACGTGGAGTAGGTACACTTGATGTGTGAATTGAGTGTGTAGGTGTAAAGTTATTTTCCCATATGAATATGTAGTTTTCCTAATGGTAGTTATATTGGAGATCATGTCACTTTAGGTTAATGAGTATGGTAGTCACTATCACATTCGGTTTGAATGTAAGATGAGCCCTATTTTATATTATAGTTTTGGATTTGAATTGATGATAATTCTAGACTCCACATGTTATGGGAACTTGTAAGTATGATTTTAATTGTGGTGCTTCTTTCTCCATTTACATGTAATTGTATTTTGAAGGTTAAATCTTTTCATGTTGGCAATGCTGATTTAGATTGGGAATCAAGAAATTTTGGAAAGAAAAGAAATGGAAAATTGCTAAGTTAAATATCTTATAAAGTGTTTAAATTATTGCAATTAGTTTAATTGTAACCAAAAAAATATTTCACTATTTGGGAAAGTTATTTAAAATATTTAAATTAATATAAAATAATTAATTAGAATTGCTTTATTTACCTTTGGAAAAAAGGGAAAATAGGTTAGGCATTTTATGTTTGAAAGATGGGAAAAAGAATGAGAAAATAGAAAGCAAGGTGAAATGAAAAATAGAAAAATAAATAGAGGATAAAAGACATAAAGGGAATCATTATTACATTTTTGAAAAGAAAAATATTTGGTCGAAATTGCTTGGATTTGGATTAATTGGACTTGCGAATTGAATTACGAGGAAACGATTGTTTTGCATTTTGGATTTCTCCTCAAATTTGAAGATAAATGATGGAAGATTGGAAATTTGTGGGCTTCAAACTCAAGGTAATTCTCCTCATTTATATATGTTTTTTGAGTATCTCATTTCATGTTTTCCCTCACTCTTGTGGTAGCATATGGCCTCCATCATAGAGTGAATTCTACGCATTTTTATCGAATTAAATTATTGTTTGAAAATTTTGAAAATATCCATTTTAAGCCATGGTTATGGCAAAATTTTCTAAAAATTAGGAATTGAGAATCTTATTGCAAAAGATGTAGTGCATATTGGAAGCAAAAAGATATATTTAGATTTTTGAAATTTTTAATTTTAAAATGTTGAAAAATTCAAGCATTCATCAATGGTGGTTTTGAGATATTTATGATTTTTCCTTTGAAAATAAATTTTAAAACTTACAAATTTGGAATGATATAGGATGAATTTTAATGGGAGAAAACAAGACACCCTCTTATATTTTTGTGTTGAATCTTTTGAAACTATGTTCAGATTTTCTCATCCGGATTTTTGTGCATTGGTTTCCATGCCACCCACTAAATAGTAAATTGGTGCAATGAACCTAGGATTGGAGGGTTAGAATATGGTTAAGGAGTGGCACTAATTTTTTTGGGATCAAAAGTTATCTATGACAATTAAATAGGTAGAGCGTTATTCATTAAGTGACAACTAAATAAATTCAAAGGGAAATTGAAATGAACCAAGATTATTTCATGACACATTTGGAAGTGCTTATAAAGGCTTGGTGTGAATGTGAAGGCCATATTACAATTTGGGAGTTTTTTGGAATCATGTCAATTTTGTGCCCTTGTCATTGAGATGGGATGCATACTCGATCATTAGTTAGTTGTTCCTTGGTATATTATGATGGAACTCCTTGTCTTGCATCTAGTTTACTCATCTTGTATGCCATTGAATTGTGTATCCAATGAGAGACCTGTCTCTAGCCATGCATGTGATTGTATGAGTCTTGGATTTTTTTTTTTCATACATATGTTGAATGCTTTTGATACATGATGTGAATATATGATACGTGTATTGCTGTTGGAAGTTTCCCCCCTAAGCATGTTATTCTATGTTTGGTTGATCATAATTGTTGGAATGTATGCCATGATGGGTTATCATATCATGTTGGCATGTTTTTTATGATGGTTGTTCATTGTAATTGTCATGTTTGTGAGCATACTCCCTTGCATTGTGTGTGTGCTTGTGCCCAAGTGATTATCTCTTAGCAGGGTGGGGTAGACTTGAAGGTACCACATGGTTGGGTGAAACTCAACCACCATTGGAGATTGATGAAATTTGATGATTCTTTTTGGAGAGCATGATGGGATTTCATGGTACTTTTGCAATTGTATATTTGTTTTCATTGAAGAATGTAGATATTGTAAAATTGGTCATTGAGACATTGCATAATGATTATGATAATGTTTCTTATTAATCATTTATGTGGGTTATGGTCCACCCATGTTTAGGATGAGGTTTTATTATTGTGAATTTATTGATATCATATTGTATCTCACCACACCTCATTTTGGAAGGGCATCAATATATTTGGAATACTGATATCATGTTAATTGTCTATTTTAGTGTCAATGTATTTAATAATTTCAATAATTATTATGGTTATAGTGGTGTGGGATCATATTTTTCCCATATAGATGACATGGATCCTACTATTAATTTTGGCTCGTTGATGTTGATGTTGAATGGACATAGTATTTTTTAATTTTGTCTCCATTTTTGGCTATGTAGTTGTTGGTAAAAATGACTTAGAGCGCATCTAGTTTTGGGCTTAAAATAAATATATGTAAGAGAAAAATCAAAATTTCCATCATTGGATCATGTGTTGTTTTCTCCCCCTAATTTTGGGATGTGCATGAGGACCTACCATGGGGTAGTATCATTTGGATCCTCCTCTTGGTAGGACAAGTAGGTTGTGTTGTGAATGTTTCCCTTTGTCCCTCATGTTCTTGGACTCACATTGGAGTCACTTGTAGGCCTCCTTTCTTGTGGGGGAGTGTCCTTTGTTTTTTGGTGTGTTGGAGATCAAGTATGGTTGTCCCTTTTGGTCTTTTGATAGATTTTTATCATTTTGGAGTTCATTTGTGTTGTGATATTTTTTTTTGAGTCATGGGGGTTGTCCCTAGGTATAAGACCTAGAAACTATCATCCCTTTAGTCTCTGGTCTTGACTATAGTGCAATACCAAGATTACATTGTAGTTTCTTAACTCCAAAATGTTTTCAAGACTAACACAATTTTGGGATACTTGAATAGTTGTGCTACTGTCCTGTTGACACACTAGTGTCCTTTTTTGGTGCTAATGTACCTTATGGGTGATATAATCCTTTAGGGCATTGCCATCCTCTATTTCATCAAACAACGAATATCTTTGGCCATTTTTAGGGAAAATTTATATATATAATTTGTTTTGCTTGGTCTTGTGAGTCTTCCCATGTTGACACCTAGTGGAAGCATGTCATTGCATGAAAATGACCTATTATTATTATTGATGGAGGGATTGTACTTCCTAGTAGTGAAAGCTTTAGTGAAGATATTATCCCTTGTGTTTAGATTTTTTGGGTTGAATTTGAATTTGATGGTTGCATCATCATACCCTTGTGCTATTTATATGAGAGAACATGATTGCAGGTTAGTACTTGATTGTCATTGTGATGTTGTTCTATTGTTCTACACTCTTATAATTTTATTGTGGAAATTTTATTCAATGATTGATAAGTATTCCACTTGTGCTACCTTTATTGGAGAAATGATGAAGTCATTAAGGTGGCTAGTGTCCTTATGTCATGATTGACATGAAACTTGTGTGCACATTAGTGTATTGTGCCATGTATTTTTTATATCATGAATGATGAATTCATTTTAATGTGGATCTTTAAAAAATAATTGTTTGTTTGTTTAATGTACTAGGTGTGTGGCTTAGGGCATTACATAGACTAAGATTTTAAACAAATGGGTGGAATGATACTTGAGGAAATATGTTTCTAGTCATCAAAATACATGGATTAAATGACTCTACTTGAGAGAGATTATTACAATACCATGTATCACATATCTATTGTGATGACACCATTTATGGATTTATATGGATATGAGGTCCAAAGTTTAATTGGATTTGTTATTTTTGATAGTAGGGTTATAGGAGTAAAATATTTGGTTCAACAAAGTCAAGATATCTCCAAAATTCTCAAAGACAACCTATATTATACTCAAAATTAGTAGAAAATGTATGCAGGTCCACATCATAATAAGCACACTTTTGAGGTTTGCGACATGGTCTACTTTAAACTACAACCATATAGGCAGTCCTCTTTTAAGAGGATTGGAGGAAATAAGCTTAAGCCCTATATGGACTATACATAATCAAGAGAGGATTGGTGAAGTTTCCTATGAGTTAGTACTACCCAAATAAAGTAAGATTCATAATGCATTCAATGTTTCTCACCTCAAGAAGACACTTGAACATCATTTCATTCTTTCAATTGAGCTACCTCCCTTGGATGAAGAATTCATATTTGTCCTTTTTGGTATATCAGACCTTTCCATCCTAGCATACCTTTTCCCCAACCCCCACTCTTTCCATTGTCCCTATTGGAATTGTAAACTTTCTCTTATCTACATGCGTTTCTTCGGAACCCCACACTTCGATAGTTATAGTGTGTTATCTTTTAGAGCCGAAGTTTTGGTCATTCTCTTTCCCTCATGCCTTATGGTATGATTTCCTTGGTATCCTCCAATTTTAATGAATCCATTTACTCTTCCCTTTTCTTTTACTTTTTCCCTTTGTAGGATCTCAATGTATATTCAAACATTTATTCCAGCTCCCAACTCCTCATCCACTTCACTTATCCATTCCCACATCATTTATCCACGTTCTTCCATTTACCCCTTTTTAGACATTTTAGGTATGTTAGGATATTTCCTTTTCCTATTCCTACATCTAGATCTCCACTCCTTTCCTACAAAATCTTGTTCCTCACCCCTATTATTATTTGTAAAATTTCCAAGTGGACTTGATTATTCATATATTTGGAACTCCTTCCCATTGTACACTTCCAACATCCACTTTTACATTCAAATCCTAAAAAATCTCTTATCTAGCCTTTTTCCTTCTATTTATTGTTATGTGGGCTTCAAATTGACTTCCAAATATCCTTCCTTCCACCTAGACATCTTGTCCTGATGGCCGATACCACATCCTTTTCCCTCATTCTTCCTTCGTGCTTCCTTTATTCCACCCCTTTTTCAAAGTTTCCTTTATGCTTTAGGACTTCCATTCTTCCATCCAATCTCAATATTTGGTATTATTTTTAAATCACACATATACATTTCTCTTATCTCATTCTACTTCAAAACTTTAGATTTTTTCTAGAGAACTTCCTCTACTCCCTTAAAACTCCTAATACACTATTAATGCTAGTTTTTACCCCTACATACACCCAACTATAAATTTCCTACCTAGAACATATTATAATTTTAGTGCACGAATTTAGGTATACTTTTAATTATCGAGGATGAGGGCGACCAAACTTCTATGAATGTATTTGTTGAAGCTCTACATTTTGATGATCCTCATGCTTTATCTACACCATTTATCTCATAGATTTCACATGATCTTAGTTTACTTTACATTCCATATTATCCACATCTAGTTCCTCATCAAAATTTTGTAAGAAACAATGCATTCAATTAAAAATTTATAAATACTATTTTTCTCGCCATTCAAATGGTTTGTCATTTTTCTCTTCCACATGATTGCAAGACAAATGAGTTTCTATGTTTCAACTCTTGTATTTCTAGTTTCCATTAGAGCAACATATTTTGTAAATAACAAGGAGGTTAATATCATAAATGATATATGCAATCAAATATTTCCATGAATTTATTTGTGGATCTTCAAAGGAATTGTACCTTAGAGTTTCCTCTTGCCACATGTTCTGGTATGAATGTAATAGATATTTGATGAATACTGTAGTATTTTAAGGCATTAAAATATTTGTAATGATCATTTATTTATTGCATATTGATTTTTTAGTATGGAGATGCATAACTAACTGCATTCAATCACTCAACATTATTATTTTTGTGTATGTTTTTGCACAACTCATAATCCTTTTAATTTTGATTTGTTGTCTTTCTTTCTGTATTACAACCTTGTAACCAAATGGATTAGGAACTACCCCTAGAAGAAATGATCCACCATGTAGTTAAATTGAAAACATCATTCAATAGTAGATTAGGAGTGGGAAACAATTTGTATACACTTCATGATTCAATATTATAACCAAGGAAAACATCCTCAATGATCCTTAAACTATTATCTTCCTAGAGAGTCATGTTGTGCATACCAACATCCCACTATCATTCAATGATGTGCTTATCAAATTAATAAAGGTTACAATATGATGTGGGAGCATCCTTGGATCATGACAATCTTGCATCAACCAAAATTATTTTCATTCATTCTAGTTTTTCTTTGTTTCAGTTCTTGTTTAGTGCAAGTTGGAAGATTAAATATTTCTTCATGTTTGCTTACCAGACCTTGTGGATCTATGTTTACATCGTGGACATGTTCATTTTCCTTCTTCCAAGATTGGAGAACGATTGGATCTTTTTTAGCAAGTTATCGCTTCCGGATTAAGTGGCAGTTTCTTGAACCAACACCAAAATATTTTTTTCTTATCTGATGGCTAGTTTGATCTCTTGTGGATCATCCTCGTATCTTGTGGATCTTGGAAATGTTAATCAAAATGTTTCATGGAGTGTCCCTAACCTTGGTTATAGGTCCACACTTCATCTTATGCATTCACCATGGAGTAATTCAAATTTGAGGCTGACTCATTCATGCACATGTTACATTTTGTTTAATCGAAGATTGTAATGATCTTTGGTTGACGTGGATGATTCTGGATCCCCAGATATGATATAAAAAATTGTAATAGATCTTTAGGAAGGAAAATTTGAGGAAGATCAGATTTGAACTGTAGGGATTTCGATCACATTAAGGATTAGGAAGATGGTATTTTGAGCATGTTGTAATCATGCTTGTGAGCTGAATCTAAAGACCAGATGTTGCCAGCTATTTGTAATCTAATTTTGCATCTATTTTCTATGTTTCTTGCGTTGTGTGACTCTTGCTGCATGATTTGGATTTTTCTCTTCGAGGAACCTCCTACCATGACTACATTAGATGGTATTAGAGCAGGTTACAAACCTACAAATCTTGAGATGAGAGCTAGTTACGAACCTTGAGTGTGTTGCGGTCCTTGTGGAATTCTTTGGATGAACAGATTGTTGATTTGAGGTAGCCTATAATTGTGTTCAATAGATCACTAAGAGAGAGGTAATTGAAACCTTGTAGTCAGATTTACGAGTTGAGGCAGTTGCACAAGAGTAAAGGGAGAGATTTCACCAAGAAGGATGAACCCTAAAAGAGTAGAGTAGATGATGGAGGACTTTAGAAATGAGATGAGGAATGGGATCCAAAATGCCTTGGGTGGTTTGAGGAGGAATCCTAAACTGAAGGATGAATATGAAGAGGCTGTAGAAGAAATTGAGACTGAAGAGGCTAAAGGACCAACAAATGAGAGAGAAGAGAGATTGTTGAGAGTAGTGGCAAAAGTAAGTAAAAGTCATAGGGTAGAGGTTTCTAACTTCTCTAGTACATTGAATTTAGAAGACTTGATAGACTGGATAGGAGAGTTGGAAGAATATTTTGAGCTTGAGGATATTAGAGATCCACTAAGGGTTAGGTTGGCACAAACTAAGTTGAAAGGGTATGCTGCTTTATGGTGGAAAGAGTTGTAGAAGGAAAAAGTGGAAAATGGTGAAACAAGAATCACTCGGTGGAGGTAGATGGTTGCTACACTGAAGGATAAGTTCATTCCGGAAGACCGAGTTGGAATTGTTCAAGAAGTTGCAGAACCTAAAGAAAAAGGACATGAGTGTGAAAGAGTACACTGAAGAATTTTACAAGATGACAATCAGATCTGGGCATCGAGAGATGACTAGGGAGAAGGTGGCAAGGTATATAAATGACCTTATATTTAACATTCAGGATGAGATGATTATTTTGAGGATTTCCATAGTTAAATATGCCCACCAATATTCTCCTAGGGTGGAATATAAAGTGAAGAAAAGACAAAAAAATAACCCTAGGGGGAAGGAAAAGAAAATGAGAAGCAACAAGGAGAAGTAGACAAGTGAAGAATAATCAAGATCTAAGTGGAGTAAAGAACTAGATTAGAGGACACAAAGGAGAGGAAATGGTAGCAAGGCATTCTTGGGTAAATGTTTCAAGTGTGGAGAATTTGGACATTGATCTTTTAAGTGTCTTGAGGGATCAAGTAAAGGAATTAGTAAAAATAATTGTATGGCACATGAAGAGTAGGTAATTGAAGCAGTAGATGGGATAAAACCAGAGTAAGGGGAATCTCTTATGCTTAGAAAAGTCTTGATGAGGCAGAGAATGGAAGAGGTTGAGACTTCACAAAGGAAGAATCTTTTCTAGATTGTGTGCAAATCAAGAGGTAAGTGTTGTAAGGTTATTGTGGATAGTGGAAGTACTAATAACCTGGTATTTGAGGAGATGGTGGAGAAACTTGGTTTTGAGAGGTTGCCACATCCTTGTCCTTATAGGATAAGTTGGTTACAAGATGATCATGTAAAGGAGGTGAAAGAGTAGTGCTGGGTGAGATTTAATATTGGTCCCTTTAGAGATGAAGTTTTGTGTGATGTTTTGTCTAAGAGTGCTTGTCATGTTTTGTTGGGTAGACCTTGGAAGTTTGATAGAGGAGCTATATATGATTGTAGAAGGAATCTAATCACTATAGAGAAGGATGGGTAGAAGTTTACTTTGGTTTCCTTGAAGAATAAGCAAGAGGAAGTGAGTAATTTGAGTCTTATGAAGAGTTATAGTGTTAAGAAAAATGCAGAGGTAGTACTGAAGGAAGGCATGGGTGTGAAGAGGAATCGTGTGGCTAAATTTGAGAGTGAGATGGTACCAGAAGGGTGTAAGGGTAGAATTAGGCAACAAAAGACTATGGTTGTAGATAAAATGGAGTCCTGTAGAGGAGGTAGACCAGATGGGTGGAAGAAAGTGAGTGGAGTTAAGTGTCCCTTACTACTAGGTGTAGTTATGAGGCAAGGAAAAGAAGGTAAAGAGAAGAAGTTGAAGGATCTAATAGAGGAAAGAAAAGAGGATAACAAGAAGAAAAGTACAGACAAAGAAGATATTTGGATAAGGAATGAGCATGGGATCCATATCCTGAACCCTGTCAGATGTTCATGAGTTCCTCTCATGGAACATATTTTCTCATGAGGGGTGTCTAATGCAGGAGCATCCTTGGGTCATGGAAATATTGCATCAACCAAAAATATTTTCATTCCAGTTTGTCTTTGTTTCAGTTCTTGTTTAGTGTAAGTTGGCAGATTTGGTATTTCTTCATGTTTGCTCATCGGACTTGCGGATCTATGTGTACATCATGGACATGTTCATTTTCCTTATTACAAGATTAGAGCACGATTAGGTATTTTTTCAGCAAGTTATCACTTCTGGATTAAGTGGCAATTTCTTGAACCGACACTGAAATAATTTTTTCTTATTTGCTGGCTAGTTTGATCTCTTGTGGATCGTCCCCATATCTTGACAGTGCGATTTGAATTTTTTTTGTGGAGTGTCCCTGACCTTGGTTATAGGTCCACACTTCATCTTATGCATTCACCATGGAGTAATTCAAATTTGAGGCTGACTTATTCATGCACACATTAAATTTTCTTTAATCGAAGATTGTAATGATCTTTGGTTGGCGCAGATGATTTTGGATCCCCAGATATGATATAAAACATTGTAATAGATCTTTAGTAAGGAAGATTTGAGGAAGATCAGATTTGAACTATAGGATTTTTTCTCACATTGAGGATCATGTAGGAAGATGGTATTTTGAGTATGTTGTAATTAGGCTTGTGAGCCGAATCTGAAGACCAGATGTTGCTAGCTATTTGTAATCAATTTTTTTGATAATAAGAATGTTGGAATCTATTTTTGCATTTGTTTTCTATGTTGCTTCCGTTGTGTGACTCTTGTTGCATGGTCCAAATTATTCTCTTTGAGGACCCTCCTATTGTGACTGCATCACAATAGTAGTTTAGTCCATGGATTAATGATTTCTTTCTCATTTAGGCATACATGAGGTACTACAATAATTATTTTTCCATATATTTATCTTAGTGGTGCTTAATCCTATTTATGATTCCTCTGGGGAATCCCCATAGGTCTGGATAAGCTTAAAATTTAATAAGGTCTTATACACCTTATCAAATTACTCCAAATTTTTTGTACTTGATCATAAGCTAGATGTCTATTGCTCTGTCGAGTTTAACACACTTAATGCTCAAAGGATAACTTGGATTTGGTGATTTGGGACTTACAACACAATGCACTAGTAGAACCCTTGTGGCTACATCATGTTGACCTCCTCTAATAAATCTTCATGCAATAAAAAATACTTTTGATATCCATTTGATATACTCTTCATCAAAATTGAGCAAAAATAGAAATTACCAATCAAAAGATTACCATCTTTGCAATAAGAGCATATGTCTATTTATAATCCATCACTTCTTGTTGTACATATACCATTGCAAAAAATCTAGATTTGTACTTGTCTAAATAACTATTTGATTTGAATTTAACTTTGCATATCTATTGTAACCAACACGTTTCTTCCCTTTATATAATCTAGATAATTTCCATCTTATTTTGCATTAAGCCAAAATTTTGGCCTTAATAACATCCTCACATTTAGGAATTTTCCCTTGACTTTATTACACATGCAAGGTCCAAAGAATCACAAAAAACCACAAGTTAGATAAAAAATACTTGCTCACTACATTACACAAGTTGTTTCCCTAATCATGTAGATCAACCTTCCATTATGATCCATAATTTATCTGCTTGAACATATTTCATTATGTTATAATACCACTATTTTTTTTGTTGGCTCTTTAATGAAATCTATGCATCAACCTAATCTTCATTAAATCCCCTAAAACTATACCCTTTTGATGTTCCTTGCTTTGAGCCTAGTTTGATTTCTATAAGATAATTTGTTTCATAACAATTAGTAGCATAATCCCATAAAATAATATTTGTATATTTAATATCATTTGAGAAGAAAGATATATCACTTGCAACCACCATACTATTAATCATAGTCTTATTTATAGATACATAAAGTAACATGTATGCCTTGGACTACTCACTATAGATAGAAAAGGCATGTGTTTTATTCCTTACATCTAATTTACTCATATTCTACTTAATAATTAGTTCAAAAGAAACACAATTAAAATTTTTCGTACACTTACTAATAGTATCCTTCCTAACCATGCCTCTATGATATTCTACAATGCTTTACAAATGTAGTGTCATAAATTGTCACCCTAGACCATTTCACACTATGTCTTTCTCCTCCCTAAGTGGTTGGACCTAATTGAACACCTAATTTCCTAAATTATGCATTCCATAGCCCATTTGCACAATTATCAAGAAAACCCATGTAGAAAACCAATGCATATTTAATATTTTGCTCCCAATAATTTGAACTTTACAAAATAGGGCCAAGGCTAAGTCACACTAGGTGACTTAGTCCCCCTATTTTTCCTCCAAAATTGAATATGTCAGAGTCAATATTTTACTATTTGAATTTCAAATATCCAATATTGGCTATTGAGATTTAATTTTTGGTAAATTAGAATAATTGCATATAAATACATAGTGATTTCATCATTTGAATGATATCTAAAAAAAGTGGAAATTATTGGAGAAATTATGATCAAGATAATTATCAAGATAGTCAAGAGTAGCATTTTAGAGATTTAATACATCAATTCAATAACAAAGCATCATGTCAAAGTGTATGTAAGTTTTCTCATGTTTATGTTATCATATTGTTTGTGAGATCTAGCCCTTGTAGGTCTTCAAGAAAATCAAGCAACTATAATCAAGCCTTGAGGAGATGTCCACGAATTTAGTCCTTCAAGGAAGCCATTTTTGAGTGGTGAATTGCAAGATAGTTGATTCACCATTTATTTATCATTTATCTATCTTTCATTGACATTGCCATTGTGGAGGTGGAAACACCAACATGGGGTTTGATTGAGGAAAGTCCCTATATGGCACAACCCTTGCTCTCTTTTTGAATGTGCAAGTTTTAGATCTAAAGAATATTGTGAGAAGATTGAAGGTAATTCATTCATTGTTGCAATCAAACCCTACACCTTGACAACAAATGAAAACTCAGTTACAACGATATTTGAAAATGATCTGACAAGGTGATAAGTAGAAATAAAAAGGCTATGATTTGGTACTAGAGGACTATATAAATAGATCTAAAGTTACTCAACTAGGAAATAGTCACCATAGGTGACTTGGTCCTCAATTTTTAGCCCTAGATTCATATGCGAGGCACATAGTGTTTTGCTCAGTTAGTTTTTGAAGTAAAAATTTTTCTATGATTTTATGTGTCTATTGTATTTGCATCAGAATAGACATTTGCATCATTAGCCTATTCATTTTATTACATTTCATTCCAAATTCCATTTCAGATTTGGTCAAGGGAAAGTTGAATCACCTTTTAGGTTTCAATTCAGTCTTATATCTTGTCCAAATTCATCAAACAACCACTACCTCAAACCTCTAAATAGAATTATAGGAAAGGTGTCTAAAGCCTAGAGTCAAATCCTAGGGCTTCCCCCTTTCTCTACTTTTCATTTTGGTGAACCCGACCTGTTAACATTATATAGCTTCTAAAATTTGAGAAAAAAATCTTAGATCTAGGTTTAGCATTGTTCATCTAGGCATTCATTTTTGTGTCATAAAAAGCATAAAAAATTCAAAAAATTACATACAATATTGCATTATATGTTTCACTAGGGTTAATTTCAGTCATCTTAGGTCTGATTTACATTCCACTTACATTTACAATTCTACATTAGGTCATTACATCTGAAAACAAATATGAAATTGTTCATTGCATTCATTTAGGCATCTTACATATAGGTCAAAAAGTGAAAAATTGAATTATTTTGTTTCCAAAGGGCATCACCATCATCATTTTCATATTTAGGCATATTAGAATCAATCAATTGTCTTTTATTGCTTAAATTTTTTGCAAATTATTGTACACTTGAATTGAGAATTACATAAGCATAAATTAGGCAAATTCTGGAAAATAGTTCACTACCACACCTATATGAACACAAAAAAAAGAACTTCAAACAATATAGTAAACATTCAAATTTTGAATTTTGCAAAAAGCTATGTAGGGCATAGTTGCCATGGGTGCCCTTATCCAACTAAATTGAGACCAAATTTAATTGGTAGAATCTTGTCTCTAGTATTTTCCTAGATATGGCCTTAGTTTCTGAATATCAGTCTTGTAACTATCTATTTTGATAAAAGCATTGCTAGCTTGGTCCATAGTAAATAACACAATTTTCTCATTGTAAAAATCTTGTATTGTTATAATTCATGCTCTATTGGTAGATCTTGTTAAACATTTCAAGGAATTTTTATTACAAGCATATCAAAATGAGTTTATTTCTCCTCTTTTGTTATTTTTCATTGATCCCTCTCCCACTATCTCTCCTATGTGTGAAGTTAGATTGGTGCAAGATAATACAATAGTTGACAATCATGACAATCATATTTGTTATTCTCTTGATACCTTACCTAATTGTGAAGAAGGTATCTTGGTGTTAGAATATCTAATCATTGAGCGTCATGAGAATCTTATTTGTTTCTCCCCTAATACCTCTATAGAGATATAAAAACAAAATGATTGATGATAATGGTTGTTATTAACAAGATTAGGATTAGGTGTACCCTCATTGATAATGGTTCGGGGATTAATGTTTGTAGTGTTCATCTATTAGAAAAAATTGAAGTGGAAAAAACCTTAATCCAACTAGCTGCTTTGTCAACCAAATGTTTTGAAAATGTGGGAAGACAACCACTTGGTATAATTGCATTACTTGTTAAAGTTGGTCCTACTATGTTGCAAACCCCCATCCATGTCATGCCGAATAATATTTCATATAATCTTCTTTTGGGTAGACCATGGATTCATGAGATGAAATATGTGCCTTCAATGCTTTTGTAATGGCACAAATTTGTACCCTAGGAAATTTCCCCATTTATTTACCCTTACCTTAAAAAAATATAAGTTTGATGATGCAAACCCTCCACTACCAACTTTTTCCATGTAGCCTTGCATTTTTATGTAAATGGAGGAATTTTTGTGGAGGACGCAACACGCCGCACGAAGGTTTTCACATTATGTTTCCATCCTAATATGATTCCTACCCCTAGAATCTATAAAGGTGTTATGTTTTTGGTTGGCTGCAAAGCTAATGTCTTCTGTAAACCCTTGACTAACAAAAAGTGACTAGTTACCTCCATTTCAAGCATTCAAACTCATTATTTCACTCTTTCATACAAATTTCTCATTCCTTCATGCATACTCTCACTCTCTCAAGCTCATTCTTATGCTCTCTTCTTGATCACTCTTGCTTCTTCTAGCTATTGCAATCTCCCTTCTCGGATTCCACAACACCTTCTTGTTGTAGTATTATTATTTTTGTAGGGTCTACAAATCTCCATCCTCTTGGCAAGGCATAGCCTCTCATCATCTTATCTTCTTGGCCTTGAGTGCTAACAAAAGGAAAGGTGATAGTGATCTTGTTATTTATTTGCATCATTGTGTCTTATAGAGTAGAATTCAGGCTATCTTTTCACTCTATTTGATAGTGTCTTTCCTTTCTATTCTTTATCAATTTCTCTATCTTGTTGCATATTTGGCTATTCGTGGAGGTGAGAACACCAAAACGGGGGCCTAACTGAGACCGACATACAAAACCAACCCAACACTTTTTCTATTTCTGTGTGTACAGGTACTAATTTATACATTTGGAGTTGTAGTTGAAGGATTTGATTTCGTGAGTGGAAAGGTATCTTTTCCCACTCCTTTGTCATTTTGGTACTAAAATAGCTTTTCAATATTCTTCTTGTACTTTTTTCTTTTTGTATTTTCTTTGTCAAACTGTGAAACCTCAATCCCTGAGATGCCAACCCACCGCACTGGAGTTCGGTTCCTGTGTTGTTGTCTTCAAACAGTGAGCCATCTAATCTATAGTCTGAAACCTTTGTGGCCAACTCACTTGGTTTAAGATACACCTATTTTTAGCAAAGGGTAAATAGTGCACTATTTACCCTTCCTTTTCAACCTCTCTTAACCTATCAAATAACTTGAGGTAGATTAGGGCAGTTCGCTCCTTGGGGCTCTCTGGCGACTTGGAGCCTTGGGGGTGACGAATCCCCCTTCTCTACTTTTTTGGTGAACTTGACATGAAATCCTTGTTTTCATTTCTTGGTATTAGAGAATATTTCTCTTGTGTCCTAGGTGTGTTGTAGATTTGTGTGTCCTGAAGCATGCAGCTTTGTGACCCAGTCTATGACCCCTAGATATGTAGGTAGAAGGACTCTTGGATATTAAAAAATGAAACCTTGTAGGTCAATGTCTGCTAGCACAATCTTCTACATAATTTGAGTTAGTTCCATATGAGTACGTGAACATGGTTTCATTCACACATATCCCTCCTCTTGAAAATACAAGTACTACACTTGACATAACATTCACCTCACATGATGAACCTCTTAATAAAGAGCCTTCCCCACTATACATTCCTACACGAATCAATGAAAACATCATAGCTAGTGTCTTAGTTGATCTGATGAGTTGGGATAATGTGATAATAAAGGATATTCTATTTATTATACAAGGAGAGATATGAAGAGTCAGAGACTACTCTCTATACGCATGATGGACTCTCTATTGCCCCTATGGGATCTATTTCTTTGTTGGTCTTGTAGGACCCAAGGCTGTTGATGTTTCATTTTTTATCGTTCTAGAGTTTGACCTATTTCAAGTAAGGCTAGGTATCCCCTAGTTGGCCTCTATGAATAGTTTCACCTTTGTGGTTCATAAATGTTTAAAATTCCCTCATGAAGGCATCGTGCACATGTTGCACGACACTAGCTATAAAATGTTAGTGTCACATTGGGATTTCTCATTGGATCACTTCAAGCCTACCTTGGTTGGACCTCTCCCTCCTAGGGGAGATTTTTTGTATAAATATTATATTAAATGTAAGATTGGGGGCTCAATGTTGAAGGCTAGTTATCTAGTGTCTCCTTATGTGATCTCTACAAAAGCCTCTATGATGGTGCAACAACAAGTTGCCTCTTCTGCCCTATTTGAGGGAAAGGGTCCTCAAAAATTTATCATGATCTAGAGCCTTCTCCTTTTGTATTTGTAATTTTATCTACTTTTTCTTCTCATCCTACTGTGGCACCTTCAGCTCCTAGTCCCATATCTCACATAGGAAGTGTGATGGAGCCCACATGGTGAAAAGAAAAGCATAAAGTCTTTGAGCTTCCTATCTCATCCACGATTATTAGACCTGTTGTTTATGGCAAGGGGAAGGGTCCTCATGGGGCTGCTCCTATGTATTGGCCTTTGTGGCCTCCTACTATTCCTCTACTTGTCCCTAAGGTAGAGAATGGGAAGAAGCCTACCACTGAGGCATCTATTTCTGTTTCTCTTCCTATGGTTGCTTTTGCTCATGTGCTTCCTCCTCCTGGTCCTACCCAAGAGACCATCCTTCCATGAAAAATGGTTGCGAAGGATAATCCTATGGTTGAGTAGTAGCCTCCAATCTCTTCTTAGGCTATGTCTTCTAATGCCTGTAGCTGACGTAACCGGCTTGTGCATGAGCGCAAGTATAGGCGAAAGGATTTGGTTACTGAACACAAAACCTTGTAGAAGACCAAGGGGGATCTAGTGGCATCTTTCTCTACATCCTCTTCTATTGTTCCACCTTTTCCTATTGTTTTTACATTGGTTCACATCACCTCTATTCTACTTCTAGCTCCACCAGCGGGTCCTAATGATGCTCACCCAAAAAGGGTGCAAGTTTTCATCACTCCCTTTGTGGAACCCCCTCTCTTGATGTTCCTCTTGGAAATCCCTCCATTCTCTCAACCCATAGGCATGCTGAACATAATTGTGGTGTTTACTATGGATCTTTCTTCTAACTCCCCATCTTCTGCTTCCTCTATGAGGATTCAACATCCTTTGTTGAAGCGTAAGTTGGAGGATGACCTCATTGAAAGTGGAGGTTGAAAGAAGGGTTCACCTTCTTCAAAATTTGGTTCTATATTAGCTTGCATCATCCTCATGATGGAGGTAGCCCCTGCTTCCCTGAGTTTTTCACTGCCCCTCTCAATGAGGTTGGTAGTGGCTCTTGGGTGCCTCCTCCTTCTCCCACCTAATTGGCACATGACACTCTGGTGAAGTGCATCTTTAATTTGGTGGATGATATCCTAGCTCTATCTTTGATCTTTGCAAGGTTGATGAATTTTTATTCACAAGAGCTCAGTGAAGAAGACCTTGAGGGGCCTTCTTCCTTAGCCCTTGTTGTAGGTGAGTCATAAGGTACCACCATCGCTATCCTACCCTTGCAGGATTTTCTTCCCTCCCCCTACAATGATCTAGATTGGGAGTGGGATGACATGTTGGTCGATGAGGACTAGGGTGGTAACTCATCTTTATCTGTAGCATGGAGTTTTTTGTGTGTTTGTGTTCCCTTGTGCTTATCCTTTTGTGTTTGTGATCTTTCTTGGATGACCCTTGCTACTATAGTAGGTGCTTGGATACATGCATGGAAAATTTTTCATGCACTTCTTCTATGTGTATCATCATTATTCTATATGTTGTGAAATTTCTTTTCGATATTGGGGACAATGAAAATCGTTGGGGGCATTTAGGCCTTCTTCCATGTTGACCCAATTTTTATTTTTATTTTATCTTCATGTGCTCTTCTTCATGTTTTGAGAACTTTGGGGATTTATGATAGTTCGTTCATACACATGTTATGTTTATTGGTATCTATGAACAAATCTAACCATGGGCTCTTAGATCCCCCTGTCTCTCTTTATTTCATCTTTGTATTCTTGTTGATGTTATGGTTCTTATGTGTTGTCCCTCACATGCATGAAAACATACAAAAATACATCTTCTCTTGTATCTCGTGCCACAACATCTCTTCCACTCCTTTATCTCCTTAGGATGTCATGTGCTCCTTTGCGCAACACATATCATCCTAAGGGGGGGCTACCATGTTCTAATTTTCAATTTGGTAAATTGTTTTGAAAAAGATTCCTTGGTGTAAAGTTTTAAAATGAATTCATTGACAAAATAATCCATTATTGAAGCTTGTCATTTTTCAAAATGTTATATTCTCTTAGGATTCTTGGATGAAATTTTCTTTTGAATTCAAGGATTCCGTATGAGAAAGAGTTTGAAAAAATTTCCTTTGAAAAAGGAGCACTTTTTCTAAAATGAAAGTTTGAAAAATTTCCTTTGAGAAGGAGCATTCTTTCCAATAGATTCCTTGATGAAAGGATCTTTCCAAAGGATTCATTGATGAAAAAAAAAATTGCGAAAAAATGTAGTGTCTTTAAATTGGAGCATTCCCTTTTTCCCTTGGTGTCTTGAAGGGTTTCCTGCCAAAGGAGCCCCCTTTGAAAGCTTCTCCTTCAATTGAATTCATTGCTGTCTTGAAATTATGTGTATTTATCTAATATTTGATGTCACTATGTTTTTATGTCAGATATCGTATACCCTTGTGTCTAGCTTGGGGGTAGCCCAACTAGACCCGTCTTTTCTGTGACTGTCCTACAATGAAGTTTGGAATAGCCACAAGCTTATTTGATCAATGTATCTTATCAGATTATGTCCTATCATGCCGTCTTGTGTGTCTTATTATTTTTTCTTAACATGTTTTTTTTGTAGCCTAACATGTTTGTGGTGAGATAGCAGCTTGCTTTGTAGAACCGAGAACTTTTGAAGCCTCCTCTCTTTCATGTTCAATTAGCTTTGAAGGACTGCAAATATGTGGATCCATTTATCCATTCTTCATGTCTAGGTTCATTGGATTGAAGATTTGCTTCCTCAATGCTATTGGTATATTCTCTTCAATCTCTTTCTACTTTAGCTTGCATCAGCATTGACATGTATGGTCACTAAAGTGGAGGAAAAATGTAATGGCGTGAATTTTCATCCTAGGAAAATTCCCCATTTATTTACCCTTATCTTAGAAATTATAAGTCTAATGATGCAAACCTACCGCCACTAGCTTATTTCTTCTATATGGCCTTTTATTTTTTGTGTTGGTGGAGGAATTTCTGTCAAGGACATCCGCATGTTGCACTACCATCTTGATAGGATTCCTACCCCTAGAATTTGTAGAGGTGTTATATTTTTGGTTGGTGGTGAAGCTAACATCTTATGTTGGCCCTTGAATGACAATAAACAACTAGTTACCTCCATTTCAGGCATTCAAACTCATTCTTTCACTCGTTAATGCAAATTTATCATTCCTTCATGGAAAATATCACTCTCTCCAGCTCATTCTCACTCTCTTCTTGATCACTCTTGCTTCTTCTAGCTATTGCAAGGTCCCTTCTTGGACTCCACATCACCTTCTTGTTGTAGTATTATTGTTTTGTCAAGGTCTACAAAGCTCCATCCTCTATTTAGGCTATCTTTGCACTCTATTTTATAGTGTCTTTCCTTTCTCTTCTTTATCAACTTCTTTATCTCGTTGCATAGTTAGTTGATCGTGGAGGTGAGAACACCAAAATAAGGGTTTGACTGAGGCATACCTTAAAACACAACCCAACACTTTTTCTATTTATGTGTGTGTAGGTGTTGATTTGTTTGTTTGGAGTTATAGTTGAAAGATTCAATTTCATGAGTGGAAAGGTATCTTTTCCTACTCCTTTGTCATTTTCGTACTAGAATAGCTTTTTAGTATTCTTTTTTTTGTACTTGATCTCTACTTTTTGTATTTTCTCTATCAAACTATGAAACCTCAATAGTCGAGTCATAAGTAGGCCCTCTATGTTTTCTAGTTGTTTATTAGACCTTTGTTCATATAGGATGCTAGTGCCCTAACTGGAGTCTGATTCTAGAATTGCTGTCCTTAGACAATGAGATGTCTAGTTTGCAATTTGAAACGTCTATGGCTGACTCACCTGGTTCTGGATATACCCATTTTTAGCAGAGTGGAAATAGTGCATTGTTTTCCCTTCCTTTATAGCCTCTCTCTCAACCTATCAAATAACCTAAGGTAGTTGAGGGAAGTTTGTTCCTTGGGGCTCTCCTATGACCTAGAGCCTCAGGGGTGATGAATCCCTCTTCTCTGTAGCTTCATCATTCAATTAAATACACATTCAACAATAAGGTTTACACAGTCAAATATGATCCTAAGTCTATTTTTTTCTTACAAACTAAAATTAGAGTGAAGAACCCTTTTACCACATTGATACCAACTTCAAAAGTGGAACCTTTACAAATTGAAGAAAAATATTCAAGGGCCTTTCATTTGTAACAAAGCTATTAGATAATGATTCATGATCATTATATTTCACACCTACATTCATAGGGGAATATAAGACTTCACCATCAAAATTAGAAAAAGAGAAAGAAGCTGTAGTCATATCCCTACTGTAAACCATTGGTGAATCATTACAAAAATTTGATTTGATAACTGCTAAAAATGAGGGAGATACAAATTACACATCTACATATGATGAAAGTGATTACGAAAAACCACCTTCTTTGAAAGAAATGGAAGCCATTTATGGAAGATATTATCAACTTTTGAAACAATTGGCTATAATGGGAAAGGATGTGATGTAAAAGAACATGGTATCTATTTCCCCATAGAGCTTAACACACAAGAAACAACAAGAGGTCTTGGCTATTATCCTTCAAAAATAATGAAAAACATCACAAAGACATTCACTTAATCATGCAAGATTCTCGAAAGACAAATAGCATTAGTTGCTGCTCCTTATCTTGTGGTAGTTGTAGTATCACACAATACTCATTACCATGCATGGAGGTATAAATTAAACTTCATGCAATCATATTTCATCTTGCAAGGAGAAAAATTTCATCATTCATTTTTAGGCTCCTCTTTCTCCCTACACTTTGGGGGAAAGGGGTTAAG
>VDFB02136192.1:0-86970 GCA_007258455.2 Sequoia sempervirens
AGGCATACATATAAGCATGCATACATACATACATACATCTACATACAAACATATCAATAAACATTCAATAAAAGTGGTATTTAACTAAAGGAAGACATAACGCTAGTGTGTTATGTGTTGCTAGACATGTTCCTCGGACAAGCAAAAAAGTCAAAACTAACACATAAAGTGAGCACGTTATAACGTGCTCGTGTTATATTTTTCTTTGGGAATCTCGAGCCTTAGCTTTGGTATTTTCCTTGGAATACCAACCCAAAGGCTTGGAGGGCATTCCCAACGACTAGAGATGTGTTTTTTGCAAATTCTACAATTTTTCACATAATCGGGTTCATGCTCATCGTCAGGATTGCATCTGGTTCAATATCGACAAAATCGAACACATGGGTAATGTTAAGTTCTCTCTTAGCTTTCCAATGATGTAATTTTTTTCACTTTCTAACAATGCTAGGCCTTATATAATTTATTTTGTTTGTATATTTGTTTTTTTCAAAAAGTAGTGTTTGGTGTTTTTTTTGTTATAAATTAACTGTTCATCAAAATTTCAAATAAATTACATTTTTAGAAACTAGACTCCATTCTACAAATTTTAAAAAAAAAAAAAAACAAATCAATTATTTTCCAAAATTTGTAGGGGAGCACGGGAAGTGCCCACTTAGAATGCATCAACTAGATAATGTTAGCTAACTTTTGACCATAGCGATTTTAAAAATACTACAAAAAAGTTCACCGTGCTAGGGTCGTACAAGAGTTGCTATGTTATGTTTTTTTGACAAAAACAACAACAATTTTTGTACATCCCTCTTTTGAACCCCTTAATCTCAACCATTTTCAAAATAAATTAGTAGTTTAGAAAGTAGACTTGGAGCGATCCTTGTTTTTGTTCCATCTCAAAATTTTGAGTGTAGCTATCCTCAATTTCATGTCCAAGGTCAGCATTTCCTTATTTTAGAAAAAAAAAAGAGTGGCCACTTAAGCCCCCTTTTTGGGAACCATCTTGGTGCACTTACCCAGAAGGTGATTTTTCATTGCTTGGAATGACGAATTTTCGTTACACTTGAAGTCTTCAATTGTTTTGATTTTGATTTGATCCAGCTCCAAGCTCCAAAAGCATCTGCAAGTATGATGAAATGTGGTGTTAGAGCAATGAAAATCATATTTTACCTCATTCCTACATTACCAACATAAATATAACATACATTCGATCAGACATCCATCAGATGATTTCATTGTTCAAAAGGCATAAAGTTCAATGGAAGCTTTCAGCATCATTTTGTTTTGCTAACATGTTTGTTTAAATGTGCAAGAACAGGTTTGTTCATGATCAATTTCATCAGATATGTGGAGAAAAATGGGCTCCCACAAGGGTTGAGCCCAGCATATTAGGAGGACGCTCTCTCATCAATATATGAAAGTCATTGATATTAGAATATTCATCAAGAAAAGACTATTGTAATAAGAGGAATTCATAAGAGCAGCCTTTGATTCATTGTGATAGAAACAGATTGAGCAAATCATCCTTTCGCTCATCATTCAAGAGATGCATATATACAAAGCATGAGTCACTTTAATACAAGCCATTAACAATCATTTCATGGAGGAGAAGCCTTAATTTATATGAAGATCAAAACTAAAAGACAGTCACTAAATTTTATGATAGTCATTAAAGACTGGGAAAGCATCCTTGACAATAAACAGGGCAGTATAATGCAAGAGTAGACCATCATTTGTATGAAGAGTACCCTTTTTCATGCGGACATAGATAAGTCACTAAAAGTTTCAAGCATAATTTTGAATATAATGTAGCATGACAAGGTTCTAAAAGTGTCGTCATGGTACCAAGGAAATTTTTCATTCATCATCAAAGATACAACATATGAGTAGAATACCACGATCATATATGCATGAGGAAACAACGAATGTTATTCATTTGTGGGCATGTATCAAACAAAACAAAATACCACATACAGTCCTCAAGGGACAACTATTGTGTTTTGAAAAGAACAAGGATACACGTTGAATTCACCATATCAATCAAGAAGTGAAAAGGAGATTGTGATGGAAAAAATGCATTCTAGTATAAAGAATGATGATAGCTACAAGTCACAGTAATGAAAGGACAAAGTTACAAAGCATGAAAATATGTCATGACAGTCTCTAACAATCACTATCATTACATTTTCCAAGAACATTCAATGTCATAAAGGTTAGAAACTTTGTATAGAGTGGCTAAAAAATTAAGGTATAGTAAAAATTCTTCATTGTTTCTAACACAGAATGGGGATGTTGAGTAGTTGTCTACACTAGTAATAAAAAAAAATTGGGCGTGAGAAGAGATCTATCATAGCCTAAGCTTACAGTCATAGATGCAATAAGTGAAAGTTAACTAGCAAAGTATTTTTGTTCGAATTAGTTCTAGTTGTGATTCTTAGTGTTTCCAGGGACTCTTGGAAAGCTTGGTATGTGCAATATTAAATAAAATGGGCCATGATAGTGATACTCCAGCACATAACTACAGCATAGGAGATAAACTCAAATTTCCTTGAGTAAATAATGGAGACTCAACAAGATCAAGCCGCAACTAGAGAAATAATGGGTGAATATTAAAATACAGAGAGCCAAGTATTGAAACTCAAAAAAGAAGTCATAGGGTTATCTTTGCAGTTGCCACAACTCTCTTTGAAGCCTAGGTCAAATATAATGAAACCCAGATACATAGATAATATCCATCTAATATCTTAGAATGAAGACATCTCCTTGTAAGCATAGGTACAAAAATTGCAAAACCCAGAAGATATAAAGGTCGTGACTATGATATAGATGAGGGTTTCATATTTTAGAAAATAATAAACTAAATGCCAAGTTTTCATTATTGTTTACTGTGGGTCTAGCTCGAATCGAGTGTTTTATCATTAGGATGAGAGATACCCAAAAATGCAAAATAGAAGCCGTGGCTTTCTATGACAAAAATATGCAAAATTTTCCTTATTTCCTTCACTAAATGTACCAGAAGTGCAAACATTTTCATTATCTTGTCTTGAATGATATTATTCAAAAAATGGTAAAGGAAATACAAGATTACATGGAGGAAATCTTACCTCTTATTTGTTGTGTGAGGATATATTCAAATGTGGCAATAAGCTTCACAAAATACTCTCATGGCTACTTGAATGAAAGAAACATCAACAAAGGTTTCAAATAAAGGGGAAAAACATCATAAAATTGATCATGGCTATGGCTATGAAGCCAGAGGATGCTTTGAAAATGAAGTTAAAATGTTCAAATCTGACATAAAAGCGACTTACCCTATAAAAATCTCCATCAAAAAGCCCAAAAGCAGCCATGAAAATCAACAGAGGGTCCATGAAAATCCATAAGCTCGAGCAAACATACCTATGGCAACGTTGGTAGAAGAAGTCTCCAGAAAATACAAGTGTGAAATGAAGAATGAAGTGGAAATGATTAGGGTTTGAGTTTTGCTCACCCTAAATCTGAATAGTGATGAGATTTTTGGTCTATTTTTTGACTTTGTTTCAAAATAAAATCATTGCATGATTTCGCCCATGGTATTGACTTAAAGTCAATCAACCTAATCATGTTAAGGAGGCCCATGGGATTGAGTGAAGCGAATAAAAGGCATAGGGGCTAAGAAACAAATTTTATTTTATTTTGCATGCTATCCTTCTTGTAAAGTAATATGATTTAAATGATGTATAAATCATTAAATCATAATTACTATTTTAAAATGCAAATGCACCTTAGTTTATTTTTAGCTATACATGCAAATCAAGATGTAGAGATAACTGAAGTGCCTCCAAGATCTTTATAATTATCAAAATCAAAAGTGTAGTCTCTACAAGAGTCTTCAACTACACTTCAATTTTGATGCTTTATCGTCATGTGCTTTGTGGAAATGGAGTTTTAGTCATCATGGGTGGATTGACATAAACGAGGTGGCTTTCGCATGCTTGGACCAACTTTTTGAGGATTTTTAGTTCAGTTTGAGTGCTCTATGGGTCAGTTACGAGTTGACTGCAAGTTTGAGCCTGAGTACACTCATTTTTCCATGAGTTTAGGCCTTCTTTTGGAGATTTTTATTTCTGCTTGTGGATTGCTTTGGAGTTATCATTTGACACTCATAGTTGACTTTCAGTTTCATCTTCATGCCTTTGAAAGGCTTATTGTATAAAGTGAATGACTTAGTTATTTTTCTTTAGTTCTTATTTTTCAGACTTTGCATTCTGCAAAGAGAAATATTTTCTAACTCAACTTTCAGTTTTAGATTAATATACACCAGTAGGTTTACAAGTTCAATTTATGTCATTTTTTGTAAAGATTCCTTTAATTTTAGTGAAGTCAAGTATCTACCTTATCACTTTGTTGTTTTTTATGAATGATTGGATGAGATTTTACTGTGTCTTAATATTAGAACCTTTAAAATCATTGTCTCATTTATACTTGCATGCATTAAAAAATAGTGAAAGTCACAGGTCTTAGGTTGTGTATTGAAATAATCCTTTTTTTTCATGTTGTGAGAACTTAGTTCTCCTTCAAATAAGTTTATTCAAGCCTTCTTTAGAATCATTTTTGTGATCAAACTGTTAAATTGATTCATGTGGATAGATTTTCTGAGAATTATTGTGAGTCAGAGTTGCATGTTTTTATCAATTAGGTGCATCACCCACAGTTATAGTTTTTAGTGCATTTATTTCAAGCCTTTTTACCCTTTTCCATTACAAGTTACCCAGTAATTAACCTAAAAATTTAATAGGAAGTCGGCCTAGAACCCGAAGGTTTACTTTCAAATAGGATACCCACAACCTGAAAGTAATCAAATGTTTCAACAAATTGTTGAATTTAATCATTCAAGCATTTCAGGTGCAATCTGTTTGACAACACTAACATAGTATTTCAACAAGAAATCAGGTTTAGAACATAAAGATTAACTACATACTACATAAGTTTAGCATCTTTATTCAAGAACTAGCACTTAACCGTGCTTTATACTTTTCTATTAATTCTTGGGTTCTCAACCTTATAAACTTAGGTTCAATAACTATCAAGAAACGGTGTTCAACTTTTGCTCAACAAAGTCCCCTTAAAATGAATTATTTAACCAATTATTAGCATACCACCCAAAAACATATCAATAGAAGAAGTGGAATAACTTTTATTCAAAAATAGAGAAAAGACTCTTATGGTCTCAAAGATAGATTTCAGCTTTTAACACCACAACTTCTTGCATGAGAAAGAGTGCAATAACAAAGTTCCTCTTACTATTTAAAGAAGTTTAACCATTCCAATAAACCCTCGAAGTACTATTTCTGTAAAAAGATAATAAGAATATAAAAAACAATGCTTGCCTACTCAATGAATGTGATGGTTGTTCATGCTTCCGCTCGGCCCATGTACATGGCTCAAGGATAACTACTCAACCTTTGAACTCAAACTTATTGTACAAACTACTGACCAAGAAAACAAGAATGGATGAAACACTTGCAATAGGGGAGAGAACCCAGTACCTGAGCATGTTTCAATAGTTGTGATAGTAGTTGTTCATATAATGTCCAATATTTTTATCAATATTGGACCAATAATTGTGACTTTAAAGTTGTTAGTGTTGATCATGATTACCCATAATTAAACAAAATATATTCTTGTGATCTAAAAAGTAACCAATCATGTGATTCCACATCAGCGCTCAATAAAACATGTTGTGAATGCAAAAGTATTGGTCTCACATTTTTTTGGGCCTTTTTGGACACCTGGACAAAAAGCATGTTGATGTGGCATCATATTTGATGATGTGGCCCTAAAACCTTAGTTATAAGAAGGGGACTTGCCAAGTAGGCTGCTGTAAAAAATTGGGAGTGATTTGAAATTTCTATGTAGGATAATTAAAAGCGCGAAGTTAGGGTGCACAACTACTGGATCCTCTCCCCTAGTTTGTTGTCCAACTTTCAACATTGTAGTAGCATTGAGTATTAAAGTTTCCTCTTTGCACTCTCTATCATAGATTTAAAAATAACTATGGATTTCTCTACTTTTTCTCTTGCTCAAAAAATGGTAACTCAAAACCAAGAATGTTGAAGCCCTTTCATCGAGTTGACAAGATTTTTATATTACTCGCTTCATTATCTCTTATTCTATCTTGGTGAATAAGCATGCCAAAACTGGAGTTTGCAGGACACACAAGTAACTGAATTTTATTTCAGTTATAGCACAAAAGATCCTCAAAAATGGTTTTACTTGATTCTCAAATCCCACGACCACACTAATGCAATAAACAATTACCATGATCAGTTGAAGATAGATATGTAATTCTTATTCCCCCCAAAGATCAACCACAGCCTACTCCATGCTTTATTTGGTTTTAAACAGTTGAAAGAAGCCGTTTCCAGAGCTATTTTCACGTGGTAGAAGCCATGACTGAGCATTACAAAGGAATTTAAATTGTAAACAATGTTAATCTGCGACCTACGGGGCATTCCTTACATAGCCTAACAAGGCTCAAGGCTGGCAAGGATTCTATAATGAGCTTACTTCACAAGAAGTTTACATGCTGCTCTCAACTTAGAGTCAAACCTTTACATCCACCCTAGCTTGAACAACCGACTTAATGAATCATTAAAGCATATAAATTTTAATACATTCAAAGTTTAAACATTAATATTGTTATCAAGGGATGATCAAATGCAAGGTCGAGTTTGATAATATCATGTCTTTATATAGAATACAACGCTTTTATATATGGATATATATAAGTATGTGTTATTTTCTTTCTTTATATATATATATGTATATATATGTGAATGTCTATGTACATATGTTGATGCATGCTATAACATACATATGTAGGTATACATCCATATGAGCACATATATAAACATATATGTTCCTTTTACAACACACACACACACACACACATATATTCATATATGTATCTTTATATATATAGCAAGCAAAAGTTATTAAATACTCCAATTTACTTACAACCCAAGAAAAAGTAGAACACGACTAAACGACCTCGGGGTTTTACTTACCTTCAAGACTCTAATGACAACACTAGTCATGCATTGGTTAAACAAAATCAAGTGTTTGACCTATGCATACTCATATGGCATTGCTAGAGAGCTCTTAACTTTACCCTTCTCCCGAGCAATACTCCCCCTCTCCCTTTGGAGGGCATGTGAAACATTCCTGCAAATCCACTCAAGAAACCACCAAGTAGTTAGCTGTAAACAATTGCATCATAATCATATTGTATCATTTTCATTAGTAATTCATTTAAATGTAGAAACATCACATCACATTTCATCATAATCATATCACTACCTATCCATTAGTAATTCATTTAAATGTAGTAACATCACATTGCATAAATTCATCATACCATTTAACTTTCCAGATTTCATAGTCTCATATTTCATCATCACATTTACCATAAAGTAAAAAGTAATTTTGGAAAACAAAGGTGGGGTGTAACACGTTCCTTAGATTGCATGAGGGAGAGGGTTCTACTTCTAATAGGGGAAAGAAGATAACTACTAATGTTGTAGATATGTTTAACATACAATCAAGAGATGTGGTTGATTCCTCTATTGCTAAGTTATTTTATGCTCATGCCATACCATTTCATGTGGAATGATCACCATATTTTAAATAAATGTTGAAAGATGTAATAGCTTATGGTCCCTCATTTGTTCCACCTAGAGAAGATAAGCTACATACCACCCTCCTTGATAGAGAATATTCCAAGGTGAGTGTGTTGATGGAAGATATGAGATAAACTTGGATAAAGGATGGATCCTCCATCATCATAGATGGGTGGACCAATATCAAAGATGATCAACCACCCAACAATATTATTTTCACTAGTTCAATTAGCTCTTATTTTCTTAGAGATATTGATTGTTTAGGGAAAAGGAAGGATGAAAATTTTCAATTTTAATTTTGGAAGATGCCATAGAAGAGGTTGGAGCCTCTAATATTGTATAAGTAGTGACCGATTCAACCCATGTGTGTAAGCTAGATTGGTGGTAGATGGTGCTTATATTCATATTTTTTGGACCCGATTTCGTGTTCATGCATTAAACAATACCTCGAAGGACATTGGGAAGATAGATTGGGTGAAGATAATGGTGTCAAAGGCTAGAGATGTGTAGATCTTCACTTGCAACCATCACACTTCATTTTCTTTTGTTCAGGACATTTTGAGGAAGGGGTTTCTCAAGCTTGTGGACACTAGATATGTCAGCTACTTTAGTTTGTTAGAGAGGATGCTTGAGGTTTAGGAATCTTTACAATTAATGGTGGTTAGTGCAGAGTGGGGTAGATGGTAAGAGTCAAGTACACTAGAAGGAAGAAGTGTGAAATAAAAATATCCTTGATGATGACTAGTGGTCCACAATGAGGTAAGAAAATTGTTGACTTTATTATTTATTTTTAAAATGTTAATTTAATAATTTACTTGTTATCCTTGAATTTATTTGTGCTTGATTCATGGGATAACCCCTACGAAACTTGCATGTTTTGTAGTCCTATGCGCTCTAAGAACCTAAAATGAGTCATAATTTCACTTGACTTTATGTGTGGTCGCAAGCCTCGAATAGTCTTCTCGAGCACTCACCTCATTCAGTTTTTCAAATACCTTCAAAATGAGTATTTTCTTACTTTTTGGTTTTTCCATAGTTAGAAAATTTTTGGCCCATGCAGGGCCATTGTTTTTTAGCGCTCCTACATGGGGTGTGGTTTAGACATGCACCGAACTATTTTTTAGCGCCTATGCATGATTATCAATTTTGAGTTGTTGCACTAGCGCTGAAAATCAGCACTAATTCACATCTCCCACCTTTGCAAGATTGAGCATTAATCAACTTCTAGTTCATTAATGAATTTTCATTAAATCATATTTGATAGATTTTTAAATCATTTTTATTTCCATTTGTGATCATTCAACTTTGTTTCTTCCACTGCACGACAATTACTAGCGGATTAAGGAACCTTTGAAAATCATTTTGTGATTTTTTCCTCGCTATCCATCATGAGGGTTTGCTTCTTCTTTGTCTAACACATTGTTTCGGGTATGTATAAACTTGTCCATATTTCTTTTTATGCATTTGATGGCATTGTAAATGATTTGTCTTTTTATTTAAATTGTTTCTCATTCTATGCGAAATAATGTTTGGTTAGATTTCTTTTTGTCTTTCCATCTTTAAAATTTTGAAGTTGTTAGTTGCTTGTTAAAACCCTAGGTTTTGAATTTGAGTTTTGTTTTTTGGTTTAGGGATGTGGCATGTTGCATATTTTTTTCATGTTTTCTTTGAGTTTGTTCCTTGTTTAAATGGTGATTTTCACTGTGAGCATGCAATCTTTCCAAACCTAATCTTTTCATTGTCATAATACCTAAATTTTGCATCATTGTCATTTTTTGTCGATGATGCAGACTAAGCTATACCTATTGCATCATTAATGAAAAACACTGATATTGCAAAACATATCAAATATTTTGCATAGGTGGGGAATTTACCCAACCTTGTAAAGGGTTTTCATGTTACCTTCCAAACATATAACAAATTATGTGGTGTGGCAAAGTTTTTCCCCGCCACCACATGATGGTTTCCTCTAGTGAATGTTATGGCACAGAAAAATTCCACCATTACATCTTATAACATTTTTCCAAATTTGTATATGCATGTGCACTAAAAATTAGCACGGTTACATGCTATTTGAACTACCCACAAGCATAGGTGCTAAAAAAGTGCACCATTGCATTAGTTAAGTTCTAACAAGGCATGTAGGAGCATTGTTTTTCAGTACCCTTACACTTCATTTGCAAAGTATGAATGCATAAGCACTAAAATTCAATGCAGGTGCACTAAAATTCCACTATCGTAAGCAAGTTGTGCAATAGTGTTGTTTTTCAACGACTCTGCACATGATCTTTCCTAAGCATGCAGTGGCACTGAAAATCAACACCCTTGCACAAAATACTAAAAATTTCACTAACACCTAGAATTTTCCCAAAATGCTTTCAAAGCTCCGTTTCATTCACAATCACTCATTTTTTCCACTCCATTGCTTCCATCTGCTAACTCATTACATTCGCTTGGATTCTCCCCACTCCCATGTCTACTCAATGCAACATTTTTCTAATATAGGGGAGAACTCCTTTGTCTCATTGCAACGTCTTTTCATGTTCTTTCAAATAGTTTTCAAGGCTTTCATCACAAGATATCAATATTTATTGATTCATTCAATGACAACTGAGAAATCTCCATCTTCAAGAAAGAAATCTACTATGACTTGTGTAAATACCAAGGTGTTTACCCTCCAATAGTGGTTTCATCTAAAATTGATGAGATCAAAGATACGAAGATAAGACATTTGTATGTGGATGATTTTGTTAAGAGAATAGAGAAAGAGTCTCTAGACCAAGAGTTGAAGGAAATAGTTGATAGCAACATTCATTTGGTTGCTTCATTTTTTATGGCAACTCATTCTCCTAAATTTTTTCTACAAATGGCTTCTCATTATGTTAGAGAAGATAGGAGTGTCAGAGATTCTTTGGGCCATGTAATGATGAGACTTGATGTTGATTTCTTTGATATGGTTTTCCAAGTTCCAAATATGGGAACCTATACAGATCTCACTATTCAGCATGGTTAGGAGACTTATGACAAGAATCAAAATGGGGCTAAGCAACTAATCAATACCAAGTGGTTGAAGAATCCAAGGCCTAATCTGGAAAGATGGCCTAAAAGGTTTCCCCACAATGATTTTGTGGAGGATGTGAATGATTTGATTACTCTCCTAAGTAGGGTTAAACTTTTTCCAACTTCTTCAACATTTTAGGAATGGATGTATGAATACATTAAGGTTATCAAGAGGAGGAAGGAAAACATCTTCTAGGGTGCATAGATTAGTGATGCAATCCATGATCAACTTACTAAGGTACACACTTCTTTCAAGTTCTACATGAATTCATACCTGGTATATGCTACAGCTACAATGAGACAGTATCTAGGCCTAACAATAAAAGGAGATAAAAGATATGTGCCTGTACATAAATATTACCCTCAAATCACTCTTAAAGGAAGTATCAAGCACTTTAGAATGGTGAATGATGCTTTCTTTGCACCATCATTTTGTATGTTTGATCCATCACTGGAAAAGAAAAGAGTGTCTAATGAAGCATGGGAAGTAGTGAACAAATATGGATGCATTTTCTTATAATTCCCTACTTTCACCTATCTTAGGATGGGTTGCTTTATAGGATATCCATACATGCTACCAAGGTATCCTTCCGACAAATTTTTACTAATGGATTTGTGTAGGAAAGCTATCTCTATGCATAATTAGCAACAAGTTATTCATAAGATTGGTTTCAAATTCCCTATCTCCTTTGGAAGGTATCCAGTGCAAACAATTCCTAAGGCCAAATCATTAGAATAAAAAATGTAGATTATAACTTTGAGGACCTTCAAAAGAAGGGTGGATTTTGACTATAGAGGCATGAAAAGAAAGATAAAGAAGAGTCATACACATATCTATTGTGTTGAGGATATCTAGGAAGAATGAAAAGATGATGATGATTTCAAGAGAATGGATTATTGTAGGTTCACTATTGAGCAAATCTTTGATCTTGGTCTAGTAGATCTTCCCAGAGATATTAAGGATACTAGTGATATCATGAATGTTATGAAGAAAAACAAATAGCAAATAAACCTTTGCCTCTCATCTAATGGTCCCAACAGGAAGCCACATCTATCTGGAAAAGGTTTGCACCTATTTTAAGCAATACCAGTGTATGGTTGTAGAGGAAAGGTGTTAAATTGAAACCTTTTACTAAGGAAACTAAGGGTGGGGATTATGATGATCAAGCAAGCAAGCAATAAGAGCTCAAAACTAAGAAAAAGGAAAGTATTCCTTCCTCCTCCACACATAAGGGAGCAAAGATCACATTTACTTGTGGGAAGAGGACAACACCATCTACAAAAGAAGAGCAACCTATAGAAGAACATGCACAAGAGGAAGGTAAACAAACAACATAAAGGAAAGATGAAGAAATACGGGTATCACTGCATGATAATATCTCACTCCTATTGCTACAACAACACCTTCAACTCCTATTCCTACCTCGCCTCCTCCTCCTCTTCCAACTTCACCTCTGCCTATAAATGCTTTTCCTACACTCAATGTAACAATACCTCCATCTGTACATACAATTCTTTCATCCCTTCCTCGGGATCAATATTACAGAATGTAGAAGGTTATTTTTGGGTCTCCATCTTCAATTCCCAATTTATTATCTCCTTTGATATTTCTTCACAAATTTTTATCAATTCACAAATGAATCACTATCGGATGCCTCAAGTTTGTAGACCCCAAGTGTCATGATGATTGGAGACTCCTACTATTCTAAGCTTGTTAGAATCCAAGATCACTGCATGCAAAGAATACCCGTCACATGCAAAGATATGAAGGGCAAAGATGTTTAAAAATCATTAGAGAATCAATTATTACAAAGTGATCAATCCTTATGAAGGAGATCAAGAAACCTTAAATGAAACGCTAGTGTGCACACTTAATAATTAATAATTAATTATTAATGTGCCTAAGTTTAGCTTAAGTAATAAAGAAGAATAAGTGAATTAATTAATCAATGTGATGTAATTAATTAAGCATAATAACTTATTACTCTAACACCCCCCCTTAAGGTGAACTTAGGAAGAAGCTAAAACACTAGAATAAGATGCATGAAAGCAAATATGGGTCCCGACAACTAGGCCTGATCAGGTACCCATTTACAAATGCAAGAAAGAGTAAGAGAAGGAAAAACCCAGTGGGACAAAACCCCCCTTACAATGAGATAACATGCTGCAAAGAAGCACTGGAAGAACTCTGTAGAGTAACACTGGAACTTGATATAGGCAACCAAGGAAATATTCTTCTGTATACTACTGAAACCGGATGAGAGTCACTGATTGACTCAAGGAATCATGATTAAAGCAATAGAAGACCTAATGCCACAGAACACTCGAAAACTCCAAACTGGAACAACTCTAGAATCTGTAAGAGTAGCAAGTAGTGATGAAAGATGTATTACTTTGAAAATGAAGTGCAAAGGTCTGAAGATGCACTCTCCCAAGCTGCCAAAACATCCAAGTAGCCATGAAACAACCCATTGGGCCAAATCTGGACTAGCTGATAAACCTGGGATAGATACAAAAAAGGTGTATGGACAGCAACCTAGAGCTCCTCAATACCTTTCTGACGCTTCAAACGAGGCGAAAAACGGAGATCGTGGCAAAAAGTTATGAGCTCGGAAGCATAAAAAGTACATCTAACTTCAAACAACAATAAATGTAGGAAAACAGTAAAATACTGAAAAATAAACAGTACTACTGGAAAGTTCTCGGAACCAGCTTTCAGCTGATATCTAGTTATATTTTGATAATCTTGCAAACAAAGAAGAGGTGGATATTTTGTACTATACATGCGGCATGAAAAGAAAGATAAAGAATTTCGCCCTACATATAGCCCTGTTGAGATATTAGGTCATGAAAAGATCTGATGATTCAAGAGAATGGATTAAGTAGTTCACTACCAGGACCGGAATGATCTTGGCTAGTAAGAGCCCGAGATATTAAGGACCTATGATATCATGAATGCGGGCTTGCGGCCCGGCAAATAAGCGCAAAGTTTGCCTGAGTCAATGGCCCAAAGGAGCCACATCATCGGCCCGGTTCCACCTGCCATTGCATACTAGTGCTGGTTGAGAGGAATTTTTATTTAAATTTTTTACTAGGAATGCTGGGTGGGGATCGACCAATCAACAAAAAGCAATAAGAGCGAAAACTAATGAAAAAAAAGTAAATTTCCTCTTCCACACATAAGGGAGGGCGATCACATTCACTGTGGGAAGGGACCCACCATTAAAAAAAAAGCAACCTATAAAGAATTGCACAAAGGAAGCAAACAAACAACCTAAAGAAACTGAAGAAATACGGGTTCACTCATCTAATATCTCATAAAATGCTACAACACACCTTCAAATCCATTCCTACCTCGCGATGCCTATCTTCCAACTACATGCTGCCTATGAAGTTTTCCTACAAAAATGTGCAATACCTCCATCAATTATACAATTCTTCATCCTTTGAAGGAGATCAAAAACAAAAAGGAAACACTAAATGAAAATTAGTGTGCACACTTAATAATTAATAATTAATTATTAATGTGCCTAAGTTTAGCTTATCAATAACAAATAATCACTACCGGATGCCTCAAATTTGTGACCCCAATGTCGTGATAATGAGATTACTCTAACACTAACTACTACATTTGTTCCTACAGATATAGGTATGACTTAGACAATGGAAACCAGGCCAGAAAGTGATGTTCTGTTTCTGCCTCCATGGCTTTCTACACAAGCTCCTTAAAGGAAAAAGCAAGTGGCTTCTCCTGATGAGTTTTATTTTGAGGAGTTAGCTCCACCAAAGACCAAAGGGAAAAAGAATCCCAAGGTTTTCTCCTAATTATATATTGATAAATTTGGATACAAGTATGCAAAGGTGGTAGAACCTCCTCAAGGCAAAGATAACAAGGAAATTAGCATAGAGGATTATACCATTACAAAAGATGAACTTGGGAAAATTACATACACAAGTGAAAAGGAAGATGCTCAAACATCTTTGAATGCATTAATGGAGAAGTTCGACAAGCTAAAGGAGACCAAGGATATGTATAAGGAAAAAGCTGAGCATCTCATCTCTGTGTTATGAAAGATTACAATTTTTTTTTAGAATGTGGAACTTGTTTCAATGAGCATAGAAGAACCTTTGGTCCAAAAGGTAGAGAAATACTATTCAAAGGGTAAAATCATGTATGAATTTGTGGACAAAATAATTGAGTGGGGATCATAGTTCATGACTACTGTAGAGGAAATGATTGCATAAATTTCAAAGGTGAAACTTGAGTTGGAAAAAATAGAGAATACACTTTTTGTTGAGAAAAGGGAGATGTAACATAATATTGAGTCTTGGATATAGTTAATGAAAGTAAAACTGGGTAAGTTAGTTGAAGTTGGGGTTATTCCTAACAAAGATAAGTTGTGGAGATCAAGGAATCAATCAAGAATCACATACATGCCATCAAGAACTTAATTAAGGATGTTCAACAAGTTCAAGAAGATGTTGAAGAGCACCATGTAGTTTTGGTAAATAGAATTGAAGAATTTCCAAGTAAGCTTCTTGATGATCATCATACATTTCTTCTAGCCAGTGAGATTATTCAAGTGCTCAAAGAAGCAATCCCAAAAAGAGGTTGAAGATGAATCATTTTCATTGGCTTCTATGGATACCTTGTGTGATATACAATTGACCTTGGATAATCTCAAGACACATCTAGATCAATGCAAAAAGGCATGTTCTTCTAGGAAGAGTTTTGTCACAAAAGTCCATACCATCATTGATTACACTTTAGGACCAGATGAGACAGTGATCTAGGAGATCTTAAAGAAATATGAATATTTCCAAGCTCAAAGTGAGAAACAATATTTTTTTTGTATTTCCAAAGATAGTTAATTTTTATGCTTTTTCACATGCATTATGTAAATAGGCGTTGACATTTTTAAATGTCATTTTGTATTGACGCAACTACATGTAAAAACAACAAAGTCCTAAGTCAAAAAGGATTGTGTCATTGAATAAGTCAAATTAGTTATACTTTTTCTTAGAATAGCTCTTAGCTCTCATCTAAAAATATGAGCGAGCTCTTTTGTATTGAGGACCTTTAATCTTTTGAAACAAAGTGCTACCAAAATTGTATTCCAACTTTGAAACTTTGAGTTCAAATTGCATATTGATTTCAATCAATAAAGAAGGTGAATTTGCATACCAATCTTTGTTTTGGATTGAATTTGAATGAGTGGGAATTTTCTTATGTCTTTCTCACCGATTTATCTTACTAAATTATTGAATAAGTGGTATTTCATTATTTGTGATTGGAGGGAATTCAAGCTAAGTTTTGTAGACTTTGTGCTATATGATTTACTTGGAGTTGTATGTGTGCTATTAATATCTTTTGGTGAAGAATTTTTAAGACTTTGAGCTTGGAATAATTCATTTGGTTCATGGATCCTTTCATGGAGTGGATTGGAAGACTTTGTGCTCCAATTTACATCCTCAGTTATTGAAGAGCTTTCATTGGGAACAACGAAAAGACTTTGTTTCTTTCATGTGTTTTCTGGTTACATATCTTTTGATTATATTGGTATTCTTGGATTATATTTATGTCTAATTGAGAATATTGGGAAATACTACTTAGGTTATTACTTGGAATTGTTTAGCATCATGAAGTAACATAGTGGAACATTGTAAACACATTTTCTAAAATAAGAGAAAATGATGAATGTAACACACCCTTACATGGTTAAAATAGTGTATATATTGTAAAGTCTAGAAGAGTTTACTTTTTGTTCCAGGAAATAAGAAGGGAGCCTCCCCTTTCTGAGAGGAGAGATTTTATCTCATCATAACTATGGCTAAAGTTCACATTTTGTAATTCATAAAGGGATTATAGAATATTCACCCAACATTAATATTAATGTTTTTAACTTGTAAAATATTTCCCTTTTTTAATATTTTGATTTTTGTAACTTGTTTGCACTTGCAAATATGTTTTCTCCTTCATTGAGCTTATTGTGTGAGTAATTAAATATGTTGATGTTGACTCTCATAACCTTAGAGAGATTTATGAGACCTTCAATAGCAAGCTTGGGAATATCAAGCAAGAAATTCAAAGTAGGGACCCTACTTTGAGATTTTACAAGGAGCATCTTAGGCCCATTGTGACACGATGGTGAAACACTATGAACACCTTGCTTCATATGATGGTATGCAACAAGACCTAGGAGAGTGCCTCCATCTCATGATGAACAAAGAAGGCTTCATGAATGCCCTTAGGATAATGTATACTAAAGAGAAATTTTCTTTACTTCGCACATAGTGGCTTGTATTTTTTAGTATTCATGGTCCAACCTTTAACAAACCAGAGGTGAGGTTAGATAGAGCTACATTAACTCAAAATGACCCTATTGGATGGTGGATGTGGCATGACAAGGATGCACCAGAGTTGAGGTTACTTATTGCTTGTCTTATTTTATAGGTTTACAATTCCTTTGTTGCAAAGAGGAATTGGTCCACATATAGCTTCATCCAATTAGTCAAGACTTAGAACAACCTTACCTCTATATGATCAGAGAAGTTGGTGGTTGTACATAGTGCATTGGGGCTACAAGATTGATAGACTCCAACCTTACTTTAGGATATTGATCCCAAATATGTTGTATAAATCAATGAAGAGGAGACACATGAGGGGTTGGTTAGGCCTCCATTGCTTGACAAAACCCCTTATACTAGCAATGACTTAGACTTGAGCTTCAATTTTGATATAGACTTACCAGATGCATCTACTAATTAGGGATAGCCACATATTTTTTATGCTTTTTTTATCATTTTATAGTTGAAACTTGGAGCCTTTGGAAAAAAAATTTACAATTCTTATATAATATGTATGCACATTGACAATGAAAGCATTTGAATTTTGTTAATTTGTTTGTCAATTCTTGTGTGATATCTCAAATCAAGTCTAATGTTATGTATTAATATTCTACAATGTCTATGATGGATGCTTGATCAATGTTATGATATGAATATTTGAAATTTCTTTATATTTTTAAAATTTTCCTATTATTTAATAGCCATTTCTCATTTTCCCCTAAAAAATACCCAAAAGTATCCCTATAACGAAAACACATCCCACCATCCCTTGTTGTCCCCGTCCCCAAAATTGGGAGGAGCATAGCTTGAGTCTCCTCCTTAATCATTTGATAATTATGGGATTGTTCCTGGATATGTCAACCTTTCTATTCTTTGGCATACTCCTCAAATTTGTCCCCAATGTGGTTGGATCCTCCTTGCCAATTCAAAACCTTTGACACTTTGTTTTAGTATTGTTAGCCACAATAAGAGGTGTCAAAGGAAATTTAAAAAGAGTATATAAAATTAGGATGGGTTATGTAAATGCAACATTTTTATGGATCAAACTTATGGTAGAAAGTAAGAATCTAATATAAAATATCATAGGGCTGGAGATTTTGTGGCACTAATAACATTTATTAATCCTACCTAAGGAGATCAAGTTGTTTGAAGTATAAAGATACACCTAAGCCTTATAAGTGATCCTTATACAAAAATATTAGTAGTAAAAAAATTACCTAACAACATGAACAAGGTAATTTAGAATGTAGAAGGGGGTGCTACCACAATAATGGGTTACACTTTTTGGGACATCCTATTTTTTGCTAAAATCACATATTTTTAGAAAATATAATGATTTAAGCCTTGAAAGGTTCCATTTAAAGGATTTTAATTAAAGAGGATTTGATCAAACCCCCTTACATCAAACCCCTTGGATAGAACCCCGCTAGTTTTAAACCATGTCTATAACGGAGTCTCCTCTACACCTATCAAAATGTTGATAAAAAACCACTTTTGATTTACCTTTTTGGGGATCAAATGAATTCATTTAAAATTTATGTTTTATAAGCATTTATTCCTTATTATAAGCTTCCCAAAAAGTATAATTTTAAATAGATTTAATTTGATTATTATATTTATTTTTTATTTCTTGTGAATTTAGGTTTTTCATCAAAAATCATGATCTTTGTTGTGCACATGTAGAAAAATAGTAGATTACCAAAAAAGAATTCTAAAAAATATCTATGCTCTTGGTATTGATGTCCTTGATCCAACAAAAAAATAATTTCGGTACATACAAAAAAAGTTATGCGTTATACAGTAAACCTATGTCTAAATTGTAATTGGTTTGAACTCAAAACTTAATTAAGAAAAAAATATTCTTTAAAACACTATGAAATCAAATGAAGGAGCTAGATATTGTAGTTACAAATCTAGATTCAAAAAAATAGAATTGTGTCCTTCATATAAGAAAATTTATGTGCTATACAGTAAACATCACTCTTTAAAAATGGTGTTTATTGTTAAAAACTAGTTATCGAAGGAGATGGAAAAAGAAATGAAATTTGATTCCAATTTTTTTTTAAATATTATTTAGAATCTACAAACAAAATGTCACAAATCACTAGTTTGCATCATCTTCAATTTCCTCATGGTTTAGCAGCTATAGGTGTCTGAAAGTGAAGATTTGGTTAAAAAAGTTCAATTCAATGTCAAGTTTAGCTAAAAAGCATAACCCACTATTGTGGGATCACCCGAGGCAAACACAATGTTGAGACAAGAGCTAAGAAAAATAGTCTATTAATCATAAGACATGTGATTGAGTTGCAATAATGATATGGCCCAAGGTTGATTTTACTACCTTGGGTGGCAAGTTGGACTCTATTGATATTGCTTTAACACCTAAAATGGGACAATCCCACCAATAGGCCTCAACACCCCTTCAGGATGCAACCCACAATAAATCCACACAAGGCCAACTTCCAACTCTAACATCTCAAGAATTCCTTATGTCTCCAACCTTGTAATGATTTTAGAACTCCTTGGGCACATTCCTATATGCCCAATCGCCAACTTTTTAATCTTGTTTCCTTTGATGAGCTTAGAAGACTCATTACACTTACTTTGAATAGAATACCAAAATTATTTAGAGGAAGTGACTATCAAATCCTAGAGAATTACAACAAGCCTCCATGGTACCTAAACTCTATGATGTACTCTAGACTCTTCACTATTAACTTTACATTCAAAATAGCTTAAAAAAGATAAATTATGTAGAATCAATCTTTAAGATACTCTCCCTTCCAATGCATGCATGCATGAATGAATGAAATATTTTAATAATGTCTATGAGACCAAGCAAATATATGGCACCAAGAACCACAACAAAAGTGACACTAATACACCCACAAGACACAAGGACCACCCAACTAGCCTTATGAAATTTCCAAACCCTTTTGATGTTAGATTTTCTATTGTAAATCTTGATAAAAAAGCTCTAGCCTTGCCTCCTCAAACAAGGTAGTTAGCTTTTCCACTCTTAAGTTGTCTTCATACTTGATACAAATATCACTATAAGTTGCACACTCCATGATGTAGTGCCTTTCTTCTCCACCATCCACTTGTTGTAACATATGCATGTTCTCATTTCTCATTCCTCCTTAGGCATTGTCCACCTATTTGTCTCACATTTGAGATGATGCAACTAGTCCTTAATAGGTCATCAACATTTTTTCCTTCCACTTAATTTATGGTCCTATGTTGTTTTTTTGTCATAGTCCCATGTCGATTAAACTAATTGATACAGTTTGCTTTCTTTTGACCAATTTGTTTTGTTCACATGACAATTTTGATTTTTTCTCTTACATACATTTTAATTTTCTAATTAGTGCTTAGACACTCTTGCATGTTAATGTCCTAGTTACTCATCCAATTATTATTTTTGTTCCATCCACGTGCTCTTTATTTTACTTAGTTCTTCCTCTATAATTATTTTGAACCAACAATGGTTCTCCATATTGTATATCTTTTTTAGGTAACTTAATTTCCAAACCATCACCAAAATAGAAAAATACCTATTTCATCTAATAAAATCTCATATGAAACTAAAATTTTAACTTTAAACCAAAGGGTTGTAGCACAATTGACAATGAGTGGTATATACTTTGATTATGTCATTATGATATAAAAGATAAATGAGGATGAGATTGTGGTCCAAATGACTTTGGTAGAATGGATACCCCTTAATCCTTGACTCTTAACTGAAGAAGTAACAATATAGACTTGTGCTCTCATATCAAATAACAAAACAAACTGATTAAAGATATAAAATCTTCCATTAAAAAACAATTAATTTTAAAACTAAATTTTTAGATTCTCTACCAACCTCTATATAAATATACTTTTCTCAATCTTTAATTAAAAGAAGCATAAAATCTACTTTCAAAGACTTATGAAGTCTTGAAAGGGGAAGTCACTTTATCAAACCCTAATGCTATTTTGCTACGGTGGCCCCCAAATTTATGGCAATGTCTATGGGGGTGACAATTTGCACTGATAAGCATTATGGGCATTCGATGGCTACACCCGTGCAAGCCCCTGCAAGCCACTGCTAATGGTTTGTACCTGTACATGTTGCTGGCATTGTCTCCAACTCTTCTATCCTGTTGCACTTGTCACCCATCACCTACACTGTAATCACCTTGTCGTCCTTCCCTCTGCAATCAATGCCCATTGAGATCTGCAGTTGCCGAGATCTGCTGGGCAATGTCTATAGATTTTTCCTTTTTTTTAAAACATATTTAAAAAGTGCATTAATTTCTTTTTAATTTTTTATTATATGTTTTAAAAACTAGGGTATTAAAGCTATTATGTATTTTTAGTTAATTTTTATTTATTTCTTTTTAATTTTTGGAATTGGTGTATTATAGATTTGTTTTTGTTAATAATTTTAATTTTTTTTAATTTCTTTCTAATTTTTAGAATTGGTGTATTATAGATCTTTTAAAGATTTATAAGTATTGTTTTTTATTTGATAAACTATTTTTATTTACCTAGAATTATTTACTTTTCATCTACTTAATATCTACTTTATTTTATGTTTAAAAAAAAGTTTTCTTTTGTGTTTAAATCATGTGAGAAATTATCTCAAGTTAGTTTTGCACCTCCAAAAGTTAAATATTTATACAAGAATGTTTTATTTCCTTATAAACATAACAAAACAATATCAAATAAAAATGACGAGGATTTAAATTTTAGTGTTTCAAATTAAATTTGCATGTGAAATATATGTTCAAAAATATTATTATAGATTGTGACATCAACTAAAAGTACATAATAAAAAATATTTTAAACATAAAGTAAAGTAGATATTAAGTAGATAAAAAGTAAATAATTTTGGGTAAATAAAAATAGTTTATCAAATAAAAAATAATACTTATAAATCTTTAAAAGATCTATAATACATCAATTCCAAAAATTAAAAACAAATAACAAAAATTAAAATTATTAGCAAAAACAAATCTATAATACACCAATTCCAAAAATTAAAAAAGAAATAAAAAAAATTAAAATTATTAGCAAAAAAAATCTATAATACACCAATTCCAAAAATAAAAAAATCCTAATACACTTTTAAAAGTAATTTAATTTAAATATTAAATAGTAAAACAAAAATAAACTATTTATTATACTTTATTTAATCTAAATGTAGTATTGCTAACCACTACACTATTAATATAAAGGGAGTTTAATAATATTAATAAAAGGGAATTATACCTTTTAAAAATTTAAATTCCTTTAATTTATGTTAGTTAACTATTTTCTATTATATAAGTTATTATTTCCTATTATTTCCTATAAAATAATAATTCCCTATTATTAACTAAACCTTAATATTAAATATTTTACCCTATAGCTTAAAATATTTTAATATATTATTACCCTATAGGTTTGATATAACTAAACCTTAATCTAATTCAAAAAAATATCTATTATAAAATTTAATATTTTCCTTATAATATAAAATATCAAATTAAAAAATAGTTTAGTAGATAATAAACTAATATAGGGAATATTTTCCTTATAATAACCTTTATTTTACTATAATAAAAATAGGAAATAATTCACCTAAATATTAAATTATTTTTTACTATTATTAAAAGTAGTACATTTAAATAACTAACCTATTTTAATTTTAATTTCAATATTTTTTAGTTAATTTTTTATTTCTTTTTAATCTAATATTAAACTAATAATTTTAATTTTATCTATTATAGTACATAACTATAGATTTATAAGTAGTATTTTAAAGAAAATAGTAAAATAAAGGTTATTATAAAAAAAATATTTCCTATTTTTTTAGTTAGATATTATTTTTATATTAGTTCACTAACCAATATAAAAATAATATCTAACTCCTATTATTTCTCTATAAAATAATAATTCCCTATTATTAACTAAACCTTAATAGTAATATTAAGGGAATTTAATATTAGTTAACTATTGATAAAATAAGGGAAAGTTAAAAGTACTTATTAAAAGGTTATTATAAGGAAAATATTTCCTATTTTTTTAGTTAGATATTATTTTTATATTAGTTCACTAACCAATATAAAAAAAAATATATCTAACTCCTATTATTTCTCTATAAAATAATAATTCCCTATTATTAATCTTAAATAAATAAAATAATAATATTAAAGAATGCACTTATAATATAAATAACCAATCGACAATATAAAAATTGTCGTTTCGTCTCTTTCTGTGATTATTTTTTTGTTCATGCATAACAGCTATAAAAATAATATCTAACTCCAAATAGACGGAACCCGAGCGATGCCTGGATATATTATCCGTTTTATCTGTAAGTTTGTTTTTGGTTTGGGTGTCCTATTTTCTAGTTTTATCAACTGCAGGTTCGGTCAAGCGATTTATTGAAATAATAGGCTTTTGTTGGCCGGTGATGAACTCATATTACCTACATTGTCTGACACAGTCCATGATTTTATTCTGATGAAAACTTCTGAGGCCAAAATTAAGAAGTAATTTTTAATAAATCTTTTACTACCGACTATAGTACTCTGTTCCTCACGCGATTTAACCGGAAATGTCTGCAAGCACAGTGCTTTAGTTTGTGTTTCTTGGTTATTTAGGGTTTTGATCTAATTGTTTAAGGTGTTCTCAAATGAAATTTCAATTGTGTTTCCTGGTTATTTTAGGGTTTTGAGCTAATTGTTTTAAGGTGGTCTCAAATGAAACTTCAATTGTGTTTCCTGGTCATTTTAGGGTTTTGAGCTAATTGTTTTTAGTTGTTCTCAAATGAAACTTCAATTCTAAATGGATTTGGAAACTTATCACAAATTTACTTTTATAGAAAGAATAGCATAATGAACTCCAGGGCCAGTTTGTGAACTACGCCCTTACCTTTCAACCGAGGTCAGCATGCCACAACATGTTTTCGCTACCTAACTTTCTTCTAGATTTGAGTATGTTTTGAAATGTGATTAATTGTTTAATTTTAATTTCTTTGGATTTTTTATTGTTAATATCAACTGGGTGACCTTTGTTTAGACTAGATGTAACCCCTCTTTCACAGGGAGGAGTGTCCTACCACTTCATGGGTGCCCTTCGTTTAGCGTCATTGGGGGTGTAGAGTCTCTCATCTTCTGAATGGCTGACCTTTGTTTTGCTTAAATAGCATCCTACTTTAGTAGGGTGGCGTATCCCATCCACTCTTCGATCGTGAGTAGGTAATTTGCCACCATCATCGTTGATAATAAATATAGTTCTCAAGAGTTTCAAATTAATCCTATATGAATCATCGAAGTTTAATTTGAACTATCCCTTTGGTGTAAGCCAATTGATTCTCTCAAAGTTTTCGAGGGGTGAAAGCCCTCCAAACTCCATTGCTTTTCAACCACAAGGATGGAGAATCTTGAAATCATGAGTTCATTCATATGAGGAGAAGATTTTGTTTGTGTTATGTTTTCACCTGGTATTCCGATTGCACTCTCTAGTTTGGACATGAGAACAACACCACTATAATTTCTTTACCTTGTCCCTTCTTTTTTTTTTTGTTCTTTTTAGACTTCCCATAAATCGAGAATATATTAAAGAGAGCTCAAGTACATGAACCAAGGAACTGAAGAGACTTTTAAATGGCCATTTGAATAGAGGAGAGTCCACATAGGGTTAATAACAATAAAGGGCATGCAATAAGGCCCAACAAACCCCCAATGTCAAGTGAATTTGTCATCATCAATAATTTGCAGAAGCAGATGCAAATGATCTTGATTCAAATCCTTATAATTCTTCACAATCTTATTATTCTTTTTCCTAGAAGGCCATTTGGCCAAACAATCTGCAATTACAATCAATAATTTTTTTAAAAATTAGGAGATTGAGAAGAATCATAGAATTAGCCTTACAACCAATTTTTAGGAGATTGAGAAGAATCATAGAATTAGCCTTACAAACAATTTTATGTCGACTACCATCATAAGCCATCTTGAGACCATAAAAAATAGACTAGGCTTTCATCGAATTTTTTGAGTGAAAACTTGAGGAAGAGAAGAAAAACTTACTTTCATCTACTTGAGAGGTTGAGGTTGAAGTGAAGGCCTAAGAAGATATTGAGGATTAATAACAATCTCCAAAAAGTAGCCCCTTGAGTATCCAAGGAGGATAGGGGACCCACCTCGTAGAATTTTGCCTCAATAGTTTATTTGCTCATACCTATAATTTTTAGGAATTGTTCGAGTATCCGAGGATAGGGGACCCACCTTGAAGAATTTTGCCTCGATAGTTTATTTGATCATACCTTTAATTTTTAGCCAAACTTGTTTAGCCTCTTTCCTACCTAGACTATTCCAAAATTCAACCAAAGAGGTGGGATGAGGATCATGTCTATTTCAAACTTTCCACCAAAGGCTCCAAATATGAGAAGAGAAGGGGCAATGGGAGAAAAGGTGGTTCACATTTTTTTCATTTACACCACATAGAGAACACATGGAAGGCCCTTGAAACCCTCTCTCACAAATGTTGTCCCAAGTAAGGCACTTGTTTTGACTAACCAACCAAAGAAAAAAGTTGCATTTAGGCCATCCAAATTTGGACCAAATTTTCTCCCATTTCGGGAATTTAGCTTGTTTAACCATTCTACATCTCCAAAACTTGATATCCAAGTTTGATAAAGTAGTCACCTTTTGGGTCAAGGCCCCAAGCAAGGGTATCAGATTCCTCTGAAGGACATCGCAACCTATTAGCAAGAATAGAAGCGAAAACTTGAAAACCTTCCTATCTTCTTGGGAACTCCTTGTAGGCCAACTATCAGGATCCTTCCATCCATGAAGTATAGTTGTACTTGAAGAGGTCACAAGTCTATAATTAGCCACATGATTTCAGCTCGCAACAAGGAAAGCCTCTTGAAGGGAATGAAGATGAGGAAAAGAAGAGATAATAGGGGGATGATTGTCCCAAGATAAAGCTTTATTCCCTTGATTAATTATCCAAAAAAAATCTTTTTTAATAACATCTGCACCCTTCTTCAAAGTATTCTGAATCATTGACCCCTTTCCACTTAACTCCATTATTGGAACATTTTCATTTAGCCACTCCACTTAGATATTTGAAATTCAGGCCCATGGTTGCTTTGGATTCTTGCACCATCTCCAAAATAATTTTGTTGTTAAAGCTCAACAATTGAATTTTGAAAGGCGAAGACCAAGTCCTCCCGCCTTCTTTGATCGACACATTCTCCCAACTCACGAGATTCCATTTTTGAGACTCAAGATTACCAACCCATAGAAACTTCTTAGATAGGGTATCAAATTCCTTAAGGAAGCTTTTGGGAGCTGCAAGAAACAAAATTTGGTAGATGGGCAAGGCCTTTAAAACATATTTCAGCAAGATTACCTTGCCTCCAAAAGATAACAAAAGTCCAATGGGCCACTTTTGCATGAAATAGGTCAATAATCTTTCTCTAATGCTCTCTTACAAGATCGCCACCCGATATAGGGATTCCTAGGTAGTTCTAAGACAACCTCCCAATTTGAAAATGAAGAATATCAACAATCCTTTGTTGAATAGTTTTTGATGTATTGAAGAAGTGAAGTTGTCGAGTATATATCTAGAGCCCTTTTGATATTTGTCGCTTCCACAATTTTTGCTACACCCAACAAGGTAGTATCATCAACAAAGTGTAAATAAGTATGTTGGGCAAGATTGTGATTGCAAGACCAACCTTGAATAGCTCTAGCCTCTAGCCTCCTTATGGTGTTGTAATAGCCTTCCCAAACCTTCAACCATCAATATAAACAAATAAGGAGATAAAGAATCTCACTGCCTTAAACCTCTAGAGCTAAGAATGGTGTCAAAGGTGGATGAGCATACACAACTCATAACCCAACCAATCCATCTAGATCTAAAACCAAAGGTTGATTATAAGATATCACACTAAAAGGACCAACTAACCTTGTCATATGCCTTAGACATGTCAAGCTTAATGAACATAGCTTTCTCTTTAGATGTTGCCATAGAATGGACAACTTCAAGTGCAATTACAATACCATCCAAGATCTACCTACCCATCACAAACCCTCCTTGTTCTTGAGAGATAAGAGCTCCAAGACATTTCTTTAATCTTCTTGATCGTTTTTGAGATTATCGTGTAAGAAACATTACACAAAGAGATGGGCTTAATAGCATCCAAAGAATTAGCTTCCATTTTCTTAGGAATAAGAGCTAAGAAAGTAACATTAATGGCTTTGAGATTCTCTAACCACCTCCAAAATAAGAGCATTAGCTTATTTTGTTGAGATTCTCTAACCACCTCCAAAATATCATATTTCAAGATTTCCCAAAAAATGTTGAAACAATTTTATAAGGAAACCACCAAGCCCAAGAGCTTTCCCTTTTTTCATTTGTAAAACACCTTTCTCCAACTCATCCAAAGCAATAGGCTCCAAAAGAAGTGAGTAGTAAGAGGTCGCCTCTTTGGAGATCTCTTGAAAAGAGGACAATTGGACTCCTTGACCAGAGATGAGGGAAGAAATGGCATTCCCACTTCACCAATCCTTTACAAAATTATGAAAAAAGAGGTGTTCCTATCTCCAGTCTGCAGCCAACCAATCCTTGATTTCCGTTTCCAAAAGAAATTCCTCCTTGAGCTCCCATTTAGCTAACTTTTTAGAGCACTATGTTTCCTCCTCCAACAATTCTATAGTCATGATGTCTTCTTTAATCTGAAAAGAAATTTCCTCCATCTACTTCTAAAGCTCAGTTTCTTTTGGAAAATGTTTCCAAAAGAATGTTTGTTTCACCTCCTAAGCTTATATTTCACAAATTAGAGTCTTTTGAAAAATGAAAACATCATAGTTCCATTACTAAGCTTACCTTTAGACCACCAAGTCTTGACAAGATCAAACAAATTTGAGTTGTGAACCCACATAAGTTAAAATTTAAAAGGGGGACTCTTAAGACAAAAGAAGACAAAAAAAAGAATTTGATAGGCCAATGATTGGAACCCTTCCACCCTAAGATCTATGAGGAAGAGGCCCTACTATCCTTAATCCAAAAGAATATTTCCAAAAGAATGTTTGTTCCACCTCCTAAGCTTATATTTCACAAATTAGAGTCTTTTGAAAAATGAAAACATTGTAGTTCTATTACCAAGCTTACCTTCAGACCACCAAGTCTTCACAAGATCAAACAAATTTGAGTCGTGAAGCCACATAAGTTAAAATTTAAAAGGGAGACTCTTAGGACAAAAGAAGACAAAAAAAGAGAATTTGATAGGCCAATTATTGGAACCCTTCCAACCTAAGATCTATGAGGAAGAGGCCCTACTATCCTTAATCCAATGATTAGAGATAAAAAAATCTATCCAAAAGTTTAGAGATTGAATCTAAACCACATCTTTTGTTAACCCATGTGAAGATACCATTTCTAGGAACCACATCCACCAAATCAATAAAATTTAATCTCTTAACATAGAGGCAGGGCCAAGGTGATCAATACCTCCCTTTTTTCATTGAAACTGGTTATTGCACTGAAATCTCTTGCTAAAATCCAAGGCAAAGTTGGCACAAGAGACCTAACATATCTAATATGGGACCAAAGAAAAACCTTTCCTTCAATCTCTAATGGAGCATAGACATTAGTGAGCAATATGATCTCCCCTAAATCAAAGCAGGATCCCACCAATGAAATTGAGCTTTTACTCTCCAAGCTTCAAGCCACAATAATACTACAAGGATTCTAGAAGCAATCCAATCCCCCAGCATTTCCCAAAGCCCCAATACACAAATAATAACCTCCATATCAAATTTTGGAAGAAATGATAGCCATATCTTCCATCATCATCTAGCTTCTTAAATAAAAATATATATCTAGCTTATGTGCCCAAATAAGATCACGGGCAACTTTTTGACGAGGGGCATTACTCAAACCCTTAGAATTCTAGGATAAAACAATCATTTCAAATGGTTAGATAAATGAGCGTCAAAAATTTTTATCATCCAATTCCACCAAAGCCTCTTCAATCAGTTTAGCCTTGTCTTGATCCTTCTTCCTACCCACTTTTGGGCCCTTATCAAGAGCTCCTTTTTGATAGTTTATTGTTGAAGCCACTAGAGGACCTTTCTTCATCTCCTCTTTATTTTTCAAATTAGGAATAATCTTTGATTGTTCATTAACTTCTTTCGACTCCCCCTGAACCAAATCCAAAGGAATAGGATCTCTCCCAATCTCTTGAATGACACCATTTTCGTGAACCTCAATAGTCATAACAATGCAGTAAAGAACAACATTCTTACCAACCAATAGGTTATCTTGCAAATGAGTTGGAGGAATTTGATTGGTAGGTATCATGTTACCTGTAACTGGCTCATAACATTCTTGGTTAGGCATTGAATTGACTTGATTCATAACTGACACATCCTCAAAGCTTTCTAAATCATCAAAAAGGTTACCAGATTGCCCCATAGGGAAAGTCTTTTTTGGCCGAAGAATTGCCTTCCCCCTATTGCGAGACTTCACTAAAGTAAAACCATTTGAGTTGGGTTGGTCATTAACGACTAGAGCCTTTCCTTTCGCATTTCCACTCATCTTTCCCCTAAATTCTCCCAACTGGGTGGCAAGATCTATAGGAACGTGTTTTGGACAACTTCTTTGAAAGTGTCCATACTCATGACAAAGATGACAACTAAAAGGGAGTGCCTCATAGTCTATTTGTTGAATCTAGTTCATATTCCCCAATAGAATCTCCACACAATCTGGAAAAGGATTATTAAGGTTTATCTCAACACAAATACGTGCACAAGTAGTGACTTTTCTTTCAACATTCTAATGAGAAGGACTAATCAGTTTCCCAAGAACAACATCAATTCAATGAAGAATATCCTGCCTCCAAAATTCCATAGATAACCTAAGTAGATGAACCCACATAAGAATTTGGGATGGGAGCTCCTCTATTAGATCAAAACCAACATGCCAAGGCTTAATAAACAAGCATGCTTGATTACGAAAATACAAACCCCCCTCAAAGGCATTGTCTATCTACCATTCTTGTAAACACAACAAAAAAGAAACCATTGGTAGCCAACACAACTTCTAAATCCCCCTCCAACTATCAAGCATTACAAATCCAATTTTCCAAAAAGGGCAAGGAAGCACAAAAACCCATGAACTTACAAATCAAGGCATGTTTTGACAATTAAAGCACATCCTTAGCAACAATCTTCGGATTAATCACCACAATAGGTCGCTCCAAGATTTTTTTTCAAACAATCAACAGTATTCAAACCATTCTTAATTCTAGTACCCAATCGAGCATCATACATGGCTTGCATAAGGAGTTCATAGCGTTGACATGCTTAGAGGACGAACCCACATCCGTGCAAATTATATCCTTAAGCGCAACCATTGGAGGTCCACTAGGACCCCCACTTGCACTATCCATAAGGCTTCCGGCAACAAATTTCTTAAAAAAAAGATAAAACTAGACAAAGAAAAAATAAAGAGGAAGAGGTTCATCAACACTCAGCCTATCCAAACCCCACTGTATGCGACCACAAAAAAGAACCAGATCAAAAAATCGATGAAGAAACACTTCGAACCACCAAACTAGTGAACAAGGGAAGGGAGAAGCAATCAAAGTCGAACGCCCAACATGCACTGCCAGCCAAGGCATGCAAGTCGACACAAACTCAGGCGGGCTCAAACCTGTAGATCACCATCGCCACCTCTACCAAACCACTCCAAAAGGTCATAATCCCCATACAACTAAGCTTCCGAAGCCTATGTGTTGTGAGTATTCTTTTTCTAGCATTTGCAAGTTTATTGTCAAAGTTTACTCACATATAAAATTTAGATTGTTAAATTTAATATTGAACATCACATCGAAAAGTCTTATTCATTTATAAAATGTTAGATTGCAAAACTTAGTGCTAAAACATTTCATTGATAGCACATTATAAAAAAATAAAATATTCAATATTAACATTATATTAAAAAATAATAATAATAATTTAATTATCTTTTTGTCCATAAAAATGGACTAAGGGGTTATACATCTTATGGCAATCATATCAAATTATATGAGGGGTTGAACATGAATGAAGGGCCAATAAACTAGAATCCCTATAGAAAAGGAACTTACATCAAAACCAAAATTAGTATCTTAGAAGGTAGGGAACATAAACAATACAAAATTCCAAATAGAATAGGAGCTCATGAATGTTGTTCCATGCATGGGCAAGATCTCTTTGCCTACAATGAAACCCCAATCTAGTCATCGCCTCATCCAACACCACCCTCAAGCTCTATCTCAATTGTGGCCTAATTAGTTCCTCCACCGCCACATAAATTATATCTTTTTCCTCCATTGCTTATAAGAAAATTGCTAAAAGCATGAAAGAAACATTGGTGTTGACTTTGTACTTGGGGTTTGTCACCATAAAATAATCTCAAAGTGTTGTTTTAATAACATAGATGATGATGATTGCATTGGTTTTGAAAACCTTTTTTAGTCTCAAACTAGAAACACACCAATAAATGCTATTTGTTGCTTCTTTGTCAATATATCCATTTTGTTATGCTACCAACAAAGGCGAAAATGTGAGGTTGAGTTTTCAAGTAAATACTCCAAGAAGTTGTTAGATATATACCAAGTCATGATGATTGGGAGCCCTCTAGGTATTGGCTTGAAATCTCACGTGTGAAGGCTTGTCTTTCATAGTAATCATGAATGCAATGACCTAAGCCAAAAAGATTCATCTACCACCTCTGAAAGTTGATATTAGCAAGTTGATGTTATGGAAAGTGAGGGGTTGAGAGTGAAGTAGAGGGAGACCCAAGCCCATTTCTAGCTACTAGTTATTGCATGATTCTCAAGGGAGCATGCATGCTGATTAATCTCCCTATATACATGTGTGTTGTATAGTGAAGGCCATGATTGAATCCAAAAGAGGCCATACTTGTCTATATGTTGATTAATATCCTGTGTGTGTGGTATAGTGAAGGTCGTGATTGAATCCAAAAGAGGCCATACTTGTTTGTATGTGGTTGATTTTCTAATTGGGAGAACCTCCCTTTTTATGGTGTTCACAATAGCCATTGAATCATCATTAATTTTCACTTGCTTGAATCTTAATTATTTGCAAGCTTGTAGACCAAGAAGTAATGCTTGGGCCTTTGATTATTGTTAGTCTCTATAGCTTGTTTCTTGGATTTTGAACAATCAATTTCCCAAATATGAATTTCCCCTAGATGCATCATCAAAGTTTAATTTGAACCATTCCTTTGGTGGTGCAATTTATTTGATTCCCTCTCTTGAGCTTACCAAGGAATTAACCCTTCCAACCCCATGAATGGGGGGAACATGAAGTTATTTCCATCTTTTCATGAGTTCATTGTCCCACGAGGAGAAATTTTTTTTTTTTATGTGTTGTGTTTTCATCACATTATTGATTGCCTCTTCAATTGCACTCTCCAATTTGGATATGAACATCTACATCCTCATTTTTTTCCCTTAGAAATTATCTATTTCTTTTTCTTTTCTTTTCAGAGCTCCCATAAAATCGTTAATGACTTATGATCCATATGTTGGAGAATGTGACCTTTTTGTAGAGGATTAACCAATAAGAGAATGGGTTGCACAATGCTAGTCCAATTTTGTATAAATCCATCACCAAAATTTCTCAACAAATTGGCATCCAATCATTAGATAATCCAGTGTCACTTCATTATTTCTACAAATTGTGCATCTAGAAAAGTCCCATAAAACCAAGCTTTTGTAGCTTGTGCATTGTGAGTATTCTTTTATGAATGGTGGCCTCCCCAACTACACTACCTTTGGCAAGCAATTTTTGTTCCAACATAAATGCAACAATTAACCCTCATTTGGTTAAGAAGCTTCCCCTCCAAAATGTATCATATCTTGGCATTATAATCTCCTAATTTTGCACCGCACTATTTAATGATATTTTCAACTTTAGAGATGAAAACCTTTATAATTGCTAATTCTTACTCAAGGATAAAAAATTGTTGATCCAATATTATGCATTCCTTGTAGATCTTTCCATTTCCATTTGGCAAAGCCATCTTTTTCTTGGAATGATAAGTAATCACACACTTTGTTCCCCCAACAATTTTCCAAAACATACCTTGCCTTGGCCAAATCTAAGTTCTCTTTTAGGGCAATGTATCCATTCCATGGAGTCCTAGAATAGGACTCTTCAATGATTTCTTATGTAATCGTGTCTATAGGAAAGGAGGAAGTTCCAAATTGAGGATACATGAGAAGGGTTAGCAATTGTCAATATCCTCAATAAGTCATCTATGTCTAGGTACCTATGTTAGGGATTTTTTTTCACACTTGAGGTGTAGCTTGGTATAAATGCCCCAAACAAGTTTTGAACCAAGTGTTCTATTTTGGATGGAAAATTTCCTTGATCCAACTCCACAAGCATCTTTTGGTTTTCATATTGAGTTCTAGGCAATTAGTAGAAACTTCTTATCATCTAAGTTGCCCTTCTAGAAAAAAAGTACTCATTTTTTGGTGGAGTGAATCAATTACTTTTGGATGGTATTTTCATACATGACATGATTTGAAGATTGGGATGGTTGATATCATTGCCTTCAACATTAGAATCCTTCTTATGGAAAACAACCATTTTCCTTTCCATGAAGCCATTTTGGCATTGCAATTTGTTAGGAGTGGGTCTTAGAGAGAGGATCTACATGACAACCTAGGTCATGTAAGGAGGTAGGTAGGAATAAATAGTTCATAACAAGGGAGTTTTAGAGTCTTGGGGATGGGGGGTCAGAGATACCTCATAACCCATACCACTTATCAAAGATCGAGGACTGAGAGAACATCATACCTCATACCTAAAGAAAACAAACAAAGGTATCTTTACAACACTAACTTCAAAAGAATTCATGAAGGAAATTGTCAGTAGTCAGGAATCAAGGATACCAAGAAATTCATCTCTCAACATGCAATTAAGAATAGGTTCAAAATCACAATCCTGATAAGGTAATGTAGTAAAAAGTGTCAAAGATTGGGAATTAGAGATACTTCATACCTTGTACATCATTAGAGGTATTCTCACATTTACAATTCTAATAAAACATATAGAAATAAATATCAGAAGTTGGGAATCATTGATACACTAAGGAAAAGGTTATTGATTAAGGGATTGTTGAAACTCGAAATCTGAAAAGTAACTTAGTTAAATGATCAAGGAGTTAGGTTCAAATGAAATACATTATGATACGAGAAATATCAAAACATGACAAAGGCAAGGGAAAGTAGAGGTTGAAGAAAAGGGATACTAGGAAGGGAAAATCTAAAATCTTGATAAGAAAATGAGACTCTGATTTCCCAATAGGGACAAAGAAAAAGATGGAGCTAGAAGGAAAGGAATATAAAGAAGAGAAATTGAAACTCTAGCATAAGCATAGTCCTTAGAAATTGAACATAAAATCTCTACACTTCGAAAGTCTAGAACCTTTGCAACTTTCAATGCAATAATAGGCACAACCTTTGCAACTTTCAATGCAATAATAGGCACACAAGGGATGGAGAAAGAGAACATTTATATGTAAACTTAATTGAGGAAGACCTATTACGAATTATCTCAGAACAATTATAAATAATAGACAAAACAAGACCAAATATATAAATGAACTAAAATTCAAGCACAATCAAACAGAATCAAAACATCCCAACATAACCATCTTCAATATTTTCATCCATGCTTATGAGAGATCCTTCAATATTTTCATCCATGCTTATGAAAGATCCCAACGAATTGTAATTTTAAGAGGATGGCTTATCCTAATATTTAGAAGGGAGGTTATAATATTTGAGCCACATTGGAATGTTCGCTAGTGCATAGGTTAAGGGATTGAGTTTGGCTCCCTATCAAAAAAGTAGAAAGTGTACTCCATCCATCATCCATGGGCTCCCTTCTAAAAGCTCTCTTTTCCTTTCAAATGAATGGCATTCAATCAGAAAGAAACCTATTGATTGATTTCGACTTTATTCTCCCATTAAACTTTCCACCAATTTTGCATGCAGTATTTTTATGGCTAGTAGCTGGCCTATAAAGCTCCTTTTTCCTTTCAAATGAATTGCATTCAATCAGAAAGAAACCTTTTGGCAATGACTTGATTTCGACTTTATTCCCCCATTAAGCTTTGCCCCAATTTTAGATAAGATATTTTGATGGCTAGTAGGTGGCCCATTTGACAAAGAAAGCACGCTGCCGAAGGCGGAATGTTGATCTGTCAAGATCGACAACTTTGAGTGATGTCGCTTTCCTCTGCTTGAAACTCTTATTCTCTTTGAAAAGACTAGAATTTTGTTGGCACTGATTTCCATCAAAAGGTCTTTTGGCCCCCAAACCATTTTTCCATCCTCCTATATCATTTATTTGCTCCTTGGATCCTCTATGTTCTTGTTCATATCTCCCTCCTCTGTGATTGTAAGATCTCTGCACTTCATGCTCCTCCTGAATCTCTGATCCTCTTTGCTCTATTGGTTTGTAATGCGGGTTCCCCATCCCTTTCCTTGAGAAATGTTGATATTTGATGTATCCCTCATGAGATGTTTCCTCCTTAGTTCATCACGCTTACTCTTGCTTCCCTACAACAATTGGCTTCTTTTCTTCTTGCTTTCTTCACAGCTCTACACAATTTCACTATTCTTTCATCTTGATCTAAACTGCCTTTTCTTATCCAATTCAATATTAAATATTTTAGAGTTTTCAGTTTAACCTTTAATATTATCTTAAATACTGAAAATATTAAAAAAATATTGTAGAGTTTGCTCAACTTAATATTTAATATTATTTTAGATATTAAAATTATCAAACATTGGATAACATTCAACATAAATTATATATTCTACTAGTAGGTCTAATATAAATCCACAATTTCACTATTCTTTCATCTTGATCTAAACCGCCTTTTCTTATCCAATTCAATATTAAATATTTTAGAGTTTTCAGTTTAACCTTTAATATTATCTTAAATACTATAATTATTAAAAAAAGCATTGTAGAGTTTGCTCAACTTAATATTTAATATTATTTTAGATATTAAAATTATCAAACATTGGATAACATTCAACATAAATTATATATTCTACTAGTAGGTCTAATATAAATCCAACCTCTTACACATAGCACATTAGTGTCTTTCTCTATGTGGTTGAGTCCTTTGCATTTGTTGGAGCCAAGATTGCAACTTGTAAGTTTTTGGGAAAATGGGTGCCTAATGGTTATTTGGGGGACTTGCTTTGATCCTTGGGTTGAGTTAACAATAGATAATGGGCATACTTGGGTGTGCGAGATCTTGTGTACTTGAGAAGAAACACAATGACATTGTGTTAAGGAAAGTATAATGGAGGTTTATCATCTCCTAAATATACAAGATGTTCCGTTTAGCCTTTAATACTATTGTGAGCAATCCTTTCTTGGAGGATAGGAACATAGGGCCAACAGACTAGCCATGGTGGTGGGTATAAGCAACGTGGGCAAGGTTTGGCTAAATATTTATGGTGATAGACAAAAATTCATCAATGTGGAAAATGCAATATCAGCCCTACATAAAGTATAGCCACCATACAAATTAAAAATTGTTATTTTTTAAAAAATGTCACCAAAAATTGCAGGTCATCAAATTTCATTGCAGTAGCCTAAAAAATTGTGTAGAGGCAATAAATTGTGATGTAGATGCAAGTACAATCATATGAACTGGTATAAATCCATATGGGTGTATGGATTCCATACAACTATATGGAATTTTTATTGTTTGAATTTCAAATCCCTCAAAATATATTCCTAAAATTTTCACTACTTAAATTTTGATGAAATGGTAGTTGATCGTAGGGTTTTTGGGTATTTTGAGTGCTATAGTGAGGTTTATTTCTCTCTAGGAGGCATTTTGTAATACCCTAAGGAAAAAACTCTCAAATTTTGAGCTTTGATTCCATGTTGGAGAATTGATGAACCCAAGGTACAACAATCTACTAGAAAAATTAAAAAAACCTTCCACAATTTAGAGTTAGAGAGGAATTTATATATTGCCTCAAAAAAAGTAATTACATAATGATATAATGAAATAAAATAACCTTGTTTTATTTACAAGGGAAAAATCAATAAATCTAACATGATTGTGCCATGTATCTTAATTCTATAAATTGAGACAAACAAGACAGCCTAAGTAAGTTTAAGACTAATGCATGAATAGGTCCTAAAGTCTAAGTGGTTAGATAAAGTATAACATTCACATAAACAACTAGGGTTTACATAAACAATAAAATTTTACTTTTGAATACATCCATGAAATTGAAGGATTAAATCTTCCTTCCTTGGAGATAAAATGCATATAATTGTATCATTAATCTTTTCGTCATCATCTTCTTCTTCTTCTTCTTCTACTTCTCCTTCTCCTTCTCCTTCACCTTCTCCTTTACCATCACTTTCTCATTTTTCTACTCCATCTACTTATTCTTCCACTTCTTCTACTTTGTCTTCCTTCTCTTCTTTTAGAGCCCCCTCTTTTGTTAGATCCCATCTATATAAGAAAAATTATTCCATTTTGTTCCAAAAACAATTGCTTGTATGTAGCTTGTAGGCTCATTTAAGAGTTGCATCTCTCAAGTGATGAAATATAAGGGTTGAGAGTCTAGATCTACAATGATCCTTTTTGAATTGGATCCACCATTCTAGACCATTAACACTTCTATCAAATATAGGAACCTCCATTAAAATGAGGGCTTCTAAATTTTTGTTACATATGTAACTTTGATTGGATCATATTGTAATGTTTTTAGCCTAAAAAATAAAATTACAAACAAGAAACCCCTAATAAATTTTGTGATCTTTTATAAATGTAAACAAATTAGAAAAAATGGGGCAGTGGGCCTAACTCGATTGGCTAAAGTATCCTGTTGCAAGAAAGAAGTCACGAGGTCTAGTCTCCCCACTATCCCCGTGGTACCGAAGTGTGTGTCATGCAATGCCACCAGTCACGTGAAAAAAGTTTACCAAGCACACTGTAGTTTATAGGGGGACGGATACCTGGCTGATTCCTACAGTCTAAAAAAAACAAATTAGAAAAAATAACTAATTTGCATCTTGGAGCTCGTGAATTTATGAGAAACACAAAATTACAATAACAAACTCAATATTGATGGTCAAAAGCTAAATTTTGCATTGTAGTTTCCTTATTTGTGAAGCAAAGAAAAATAGGGGTGAAGAATGGAATGAATAAATGGAATAGAGATCTATGATACCTACTTTTCTTTTAGTTACATTAGGAAAAATGAGATCTCTCCCAAGGGTAGAATTGACTTTCAACCTTGAGGTGAGTCTACTCTATGGAAAGGGGGATCTCTAATTTTTTCTTATGATAGAATATAACTGAAATGCACTTTTCGGAGATGAAAATAAAATTCTTAATGAACTCAATTATGTGATGTAAAGTTTGAAATGCAAAGTTAAAGGATAACACAAATAGAAACAATAATTTTCTGGTAGATTTGAGAAGGGAAAACTGATGTGTACTTGTCACCAAAAGTGTTTGTTAAGTGTCTTGCTAGGACAAATTCACCCTAAGGAGAATGGGTCTCTGTATAGGGATTCAAAATCTGATTTCATAGTCCTTTGATCCCGGATCTGTACTCCCGATTCCTCCAAATTCCACTGTCAAAAAGTTAGAAACAAATTTTTGTAGGTTAATTTCCATGGCTTGACAACTTTGATGACAACTTTGACAACTTTATAAAATTGCACTTTTTGATCAATCTTCAATCCTTCTTCACCCGCAAATCTGCACACACTAAGAGAGGGAAAAATGTTTGTTTTTGGGTGAATAGGGGTTTGCCTTGGTCAAACCCCGATTTGGTACTTAAACCTTGATAATGAAAGATAATGACAAATTACAAGGATTGATGAATGAGAAAATATATGTCACAACTCACCAACCCTTAATGGCTACCCTTAGAGGACTAAAGTCTAACACATCTCTCTAAGGATTGGATATTGCATGAATTGGCTTGAATCATTGCTTGATTTGATGCTTGAATGCTTAAAGCCTAGATCACAATGTTATCTCCAAAACATAATATGAACACACATGAATTTTGACATGATATGATATTGATTGTTGTTGTAGATGACCAATAATTTTGCTCTTCAAGGCTCTTGACAATAATATTTTTTCTAGAAATGTTTGCATAAAGTGTGTTAAGTTTGAATTGATAAAATAACTATGTATTTATAGGTGTTTATCTAATTTCTCCAAAATTAGATTCCATAAACCAACATTTGAAATTTGAATTTGAATCATTAAAATGTTGCCAAAAACATATTAAAAATTGGGTCTTGGCACTTAAGGTGAATGGGTCCTAAGACCTAAATCCAGGACACACAATTTCTAAGGTGTTTAAAATAATGTTCACATTTATTTGATGTTAGTTTCCCTTTCAAAAAACATGAATAATAAGGCTTAGGAATACATAATTTAAGTAATTAGAAGCTTAATTAAGTCTAATTAATTAAAGGGATGCAAACATAGTGTGAAAATGTAAAGTGAGTACATTTTCCTAGACTATATTTAGCTCCCACTTTAGTGAGAGTATGAGCCCTAAGCTCAAACTCACACTAAAGTAGACAAATAAGTCAAGAGAGGTCTAATTGTACAATTGTTAGAGATATGGGATGACAAAGATCAAGGAGGATGATCAAGCCCCCAGAATCAAAGATCCCATGGAAAACCAACAAAGGCGTAAAGAGATATATGAATGTAGTAGCAACATAAGATACAACATCATATAATATCAAAATTAATGCAAGAAAAGATGAACTAGAAAGTTGTGTTATGCCAAGTCCATCAAACATGCTCACATTGCACCATAGGCAAGCAAGTTGTGTTATGCTAGGTGGCCATGAAAACATGCTCACAAGTGCAATTTGATATACACTCGGTGAGCCCAAACAAGTGAGAAATACACAAGGTCTAATGCAATCCGATATACACTAGGTGTGTACCCACAAAACAAGTGGTGATGGGAAATTCATGCCAGGTACAAGCTCCCATATGTCAACCATACCAAAAGTTATACTCCCTAGTAAATTTGATAAGGCGCCACAATATACGAAAATCACAAGGCTAGCAAGTTGCATTATGCTAGACACTCATGAAACAAAGGCACCACCAAGCAAGTCGTCTTATGCTTAGTGGCTAAATTTTTTGTTTATGATAGTTAAAGGGGTTTTGCTTAGTTCATGAAAGGTCTCACTTTAGGAAACATCACACACAATATCACCGTCAAGAGAGGACTAGTCAAGAGATAAAAGATTCACACCTTAGGGAATGCAAGCCATAGCATTACCACTAAGAGGAATGTCATATGACAAGAAAGGTCACACTCTAGGAGGAAATCAATCACAATGTAACCAACAAGAAGACACATCACGTGAAGTAAGAAGAACACAATTTGAACAAGAGGTCATGAAATCAATCAAACAACAAGCAAGAGGCATAATGCCCCCCACTTTAAACAAATTTCTAAACAACATGCTGTGGGCAATTACTTTAAAGTAGAATATGATAAAATCCAATAGATGAAAGACATGAGAGCTTATTTGGAAAGCCCTATTCCAATGATATGTTTCCAAATAAAGCTATGTCATGAAAAGGATATTTCCCTTCACTTGTAATCCTAACACATAAGGGATCCATGGATTTGGGGTTAGTATATGTCTTTGCTACAGTGATATAATCGAGCTCAGAATCATAATCATTCCCCAAATAACTCATGGAACAATGAGCAAAAAGGAAGAATGACACATAGAGAGAGAAGACAAAGGAGAAGCATGTTGGGTCAACATGGAAGAGACCTAAATGTCTTGATGCTTTGCATCATCCCCAAAAGGAAACACAAGACAAAAGAAAAAGATAATGATTACGACAGATAGAAGAATGAAGATACAAATAGAAGAATGTCATGACATATTCACTTCCTTTGTATCCTTGCACCAATGGAGTGAAAAGGGTCATCCAAAGTAAGCTCGCGAACATAAAGACATGCCAAGCAACATAGTACGAGGATTACATTACGCACATGTAATCACACAATGAACATGAAAAGAAGACATAAAGCTAGTATGACACATACGATCCGACCTAAAGCAATTCATTTGCATCCCAATCTTTTTCATCATATACAAAAGGCGGATGACTAGCCAAAGAGGCAACAATGAGTGTCATACTAGGACAATCACTCAATTCAATCCATGGTGATGTGCTCTTGTTAGGAGGATCATCACAATTTTTTTCATCTAAGCTCATAGAAGAGGAAAATAACAAATTCAACTCTTTATGAACTTCCTCGTCAATCTTAACAATCTCATCATCATCATCCAAGTTAATCACAATAGGAGGCCTAATGATAATGTCCATAGAGGTTTCACCTGTTTGTTGTTATGGCGAAGGTGGAGATCATCATTCTTTGTTAGAGTTAAATTTTGATCTTGATTTGTTTATTTGTTCTCTTCTTTTAATTTATGAGCAATAGCACGACATCTATGCCTACACTTTAGCAATTTTCAGATTTGACATACAAGAATTTTCTAATTTTTGAATGCAAGAAATTGAAAATGTTGTCTTTTGAATTCAAATTGTATGTTTGAACAAAGCACTTATTTTGACCAATTAACTTTATTGCAAACAATTTCAGAGAACTGCAAGTCCAAAGATACGAAAACAAGAAGATATAAAGTAGACCTGGAGATAAATCTATGCCCAAAAATTTAGAAAATGACCTGTATAAGGACATATTCGCCCTAGGGAAAATCGGTCCTTGCATAGGGGTTGAAAAGATTAAAATCTAGGTTTCTAAGAGGTCTCTTATTAAAGTTTTTAACAGACACTTTCAATTTCAAATTTCTAGAAATTTATGATGAAATGCAAGTGCAATTTAATGACAAACAACAAGAAAGATGACAACTTTCTAGATGTAATTTTGTTTGAATTTTTTGATGTAAATTAATGAAAAGCACTAATGTGCAGACTACTATGTGAAATAAATACAATTTTTTGAATTTTTAAAGTTTTAAACAATGCAAAATACAATTTAAAAACCCTAAATGGAATGCAAACTAATGCAATTTTGAAAGCCCTAAATGAGATGCAATGCAATCTAATGCAAAATCCTAGATCTAGGGTTTGAAAGTTCCAAATCAAAAAGCTTATAGTGCAAGAATGTCGGGTTCACCAATATGAAACATCAAAAAAAAAAAGAGGGGGGTGGTAAAGGATGTGAGTGGGTTCACCAAAATGAAATGAAGAACTAACACACCCTTATTTTTTTGTTTCATAAGAAAATGAGAGATCTCTCCCAAGGGTAGAATTGACTTTCAACCTTGAGGCGAGTCAACTCTATGGAAAGGGGGATCTTTGATTTTTCCTTTTGACAAAAGTTGACTAAAATGCACTTTTTGGGGATGAAAATAAAATGCTTAATGAACTCAATTGTGTGATGTAAAGCTTGAAATACAAAGTTAAAGGATAGCACAAACAAAAACAATAATTTTTCAGCAGACCTGAAAAGGGAAAATTCATGTGTGCCTATCACCAAAAGTGGTTGTTGAGTGTCCTTCTAGAACAGATTCACCCTAGAGCAAATGGGTCTTTATACAAGGATTCAAAATCTAATTTCACAGTCCTCTAATCTCGGATTTGCACTCCCAATTCCTTCGGATTCCACTGTTAGAAAGTTGGAACTAAATTCTGTAGGTGAGTTTTTGTGGCTTGACAACTTTGACAACTTTGTAAAATTACACTTCTTGATCAATCTTCAATCCTTCTTTACCTACAAATTTGCACACACAAAGAGAGGGAAAGTGTTTGTTTTTGGGTGAATAGGGGTTTTCCTTGGTCAAACCCTGATTTGGTAATTAAACCTTGATAATGAAAGATAATGACACATGAAAAGGATTGATGAATGAACAAATCTATGTCACAACTCACCAAACCCTTAATGGCTACCCTTAGAGGACTGAAGTCTAACACATCTCTCTAAGATTGGACCTTTCATGAATTAGCTTGAATGATTGTTTGATTTGATGCTTGCTTGAATGCTTGAAACCTATATCACAATGTTATCTCCAAAACATTATATGAACACACATGAATCTTGACATGATGATATGATTTTGATTGTTGTTGTAGATGACTGATAAATCTACTCTTCAATGCTATTCACAATAATATTTTCTCTAGAAATGCTTGCATAAAGTGTGTTAAGTTTGAATTGATAAAATAATTATGTATTTATAGGTGTTTATCTAATTTCTCAAAAATTAGATTGCATAAACCGACATTTGAAACTTGAATTTGAATCATGAAAATGCCACCAAAAACATATTAAAAATTGGTCTTGGCACTTAAGGAGGATCCTGGGACCTAAATCTAGGACACACAATTTCCAATGTGTTTAAAATAATGTTAGCATTTGTTTAATGTTGGTTTCCATTTTGGAAAGCGAGAATAATAAGGCTTAGGAATGCATGATTTAGGTAATTAGAAGCTTAATTAATTCCAATTAGTTAAGGGGATGCAAACATAGTGTGAAAATGTAAAGGAGTATATTTTGCTACACTACAATTTGATTTTCCATTTTAGTTAAAAAAATTAGTTGTTACAAAGAAACATATGATTCTTTAAAAATTAAAAATTAGGGTTTCATCCTCGCCTTAGTGCAAACCATAGCTCTGATATCACTTGATAATATTTTCTCCTCCATCCTATTGCTTTCTTCCCTTATATATTTAATGGTTATGACATTCATCTCCTCTACTAATGGATCTTTGTCAATATTTTTTCTAAGATTCAATGTATTCCTTCATTTGCCTCTATTTGATGTCCCTACCATGATGTCACCAAAATAGTTTTCACAATAACTTACTCAAAATAAATTAAAATAATACATTTGTGTAACTTAGTTGGGCCTAGATCTCATCTTTCAAAATGTCTCTAAGGAATTTGTTAGTTTGTATCCTAGGGAGTGAATTTTGTAGAAGCCCTAATTCACAATAACTCCTTCAAATTTTCTCTAAATGACCTCAAATTTGGATTGAGAAACTTTAATATACACTTAGTCAATCCTCCAATTTTTTAAAAAAATTACCAATTTGAGAGTGATATGTGTTCCACAATTTGACCTCTTGAATTACAAAAATCACCTTGTTTCTTACCTTCTAGATACAATATCATGCTCTAATACTACTTGTAGGATCCAAATATATAATAATATAAATAATACTATGTAGAAAATATATCACACACCACACATGAGATGTTTGTGGGTCAAGATGCCCTAATATACAAGCTATGCTTAAATAGAATAAACCCTTTGAGGTTGGGTAATATTGTACAACACTCCTTAAGGAAGAATTCACTCTACCTTATATCTCCAAGAGATCATAAATTCAATATCATACTCTTCACACATCCTTAAAATGATATTCAAGATATTTATATAAACCTCCTCCTAATAACATAATGGAGGGGTAAAGCACTAAATCCACGCAGGCCTCTTGATTACCTAATATAATTCATGAAAATATAACCAACTTATGTGATGTGTGCTACATGTCAACATCTCCATCTCCCTACATACATTATAATATCTTATCCCTAGGTAACCTATTCGATTATAGAAACCTTCATTCCTTGTCACACTACCTATAACAATTGTTGTACCCTATTCATTTATGATTATGAAGATACCTAACATACATATTTTCTAAAGTATTATGCTTACATATCTTGATTATGTGTTGATTTACTAATCTCTTATTATCCTTAACATGATCTAAAAATCCATCTTTCCCAATATTGGTTTGTCTCCTAGAACGCTTGGAATCCAAATCATTAGTAGTAGAGAAAAGTTTCTTGCATTATAGTACATGCACATGCACCACAATAGAAGGAAGGTTGCCCACTCTTCTAAATTATTGGATGAATGTCATAGCAAGATTAAAATGTTTAAATCAATGAAAAAATTATAAATTTCTTCAAAAATTTGAAGAATGATCAATAATGCCTTGGAATCCCAATGCGAGGATATCTTCATCTAATTCCAATGAACTTTTTCCAACTTGGATTGATGCCACAACACATTGAATAGCTTGTTCCTACACAACCCCAAAAAACATTTCAAGGTACAATACAACCTTGACATATCTACTTTCAACTGTAAAATTGATGCCACAAACTTAGATAATTATGTATGACAATTAGAATAATATTTATTCAACAATAATTGCACAAATGAATATAATATATTTTTCAGAGCATTAAAGATTCCAATTGCAATGTCCCAATGGTGGCATACACTAAACATACAATGAAAGAGGGTTCATGATACAATTTGTATGGGATTGTTTTGTTAGTGCATTGTAGGAGGAATGTTAAGCATTAAACACTATGAGGATTTCTCTGTGAAATTTCAAAAGTTATGTTAGCATAAAGAACAATCAATTGAATACTACACCAATGAGTTCATGACTATTAATGCATGTGAATCTTAGTGGTCATGCCATCTTGCATCCCCAAAAAAATATGTTTACTTCTATAAATTTTGTGTTATTTTATTTTGCCAAGTTTTGTAAACTTTAGTTTGGATTTTTCCTTTGTGGTTATGATAGTAGTTTGCACCAATAATTGTAATTTATACATAGTAGTACATATTTTTTTTTGCCACTTAATGATGAAGGTTAAATTTTAATCTTAAGCTTATGTGGTAACACCCAAAGAAGAATTCATTATTTGGACATCATGCAATATTATGATGTTCATTGTTAAGTTATCTTTCATGATCTAAAGTGGTAGATTATTTTAAATTGGATTGTTTTTCCATAAGTTAGTTTACAAAGGGATACATCCCATGACTTGCAATGAAAAAGGGTTAGACTATATCCATTTTTAAGGTACAAGTACGCATGTTTTATAATTTGAGGCAATGTTGATTCTTAATGGAGACCTTTTTTTGGGTGCCAAGGATTTTAATGATTTATTATGCCTTGGTGTGGTGAAAAATGGTTATAAATTATAAATGGCTCATAAGTTCATCCTTTTTTTTGCATAGGATTGTGTAATGAGTTTTTCTTTTTGGAACTAGCTATTTAAAAAATGTGTTTAGAATCATTATGACAAAGCATCTAGGTCAAAGGGACAAAAAATATAGAAATCAATCAAAGGGGCAAGGTCCAAGTTTGAATCCAAATAATGAGAGATTGAGTTGGAAAATAAAAAGTTTGTTGGCACATTAATCTTTAAAATTGCAGGTTGGGGCCCTAGCTCGATTGGCTAAATCTTTCCTGTTGTAGGAGGTTGGTCACGAGGTCTAGTCTCCCCCACCCCCGTGGTACCGGAGGGCGTGTCGCGCTAGCTCCGCCGGTCACGTTAAAAAGTTTACTAGGCGCATTGCAGCTTATATGGGGTCGTGCTACCTGATTCCTGCAGTCTACAAAAAAATAAATTTAAAATTGCATTTATTGAGGAGTAGGAAAAGGAAAAAAGGTTGGAAATAGTGCTCATGTTGTATAAGATATATGTATTTAATGGTGTTCTTTTCTCACTAACCCCTAACCCTAAGGTTCCTACCAAGATTTAGGCAAGCTGATCAAACTTTTTCAAACAAGGAAGACAACTATCCTCACACCAAGTATTGGAAAATGACAACAAAAAAGATGAATATAGACGCCTTCTACACATTGATCCCTGCCTTGAGATCGAGAGGGTGTTCCTAGAGATCAATTCTACATTAAATAAAAAAAAAAGAGAAACTAAGCCCACACTCAATGATGAATTTGTATTTAGCTTTGATGGCTATTGTTTATGGAGGATTTCTTACACTTATAATTCACAAATATCTTACTTTAGGTAGCTAGGTTAAATAGTGTAACATAAGATAAATATTAGTCACTAATCTCTACAGATGTATTCATAGGTAGTTGTTTGCAACATTATTAACCTAGTAACATAACCTTGCATACAAGTCCTCTAATGATTTATGAGTCTCATTCTTACAACATATTTAACAAATATTTATAACAATGGGTTGTGTATAATGAAAAGACATTAAACTACAAACAATTTATTAAAGGTGAAATTTATTTTTTTGGTTTTTAAATGATTTATATGGTTAGCCTTAAACTATTTGACCGGTGCCTATTTTCTATAGTGTATATTCAAATCTAGAAAAAATGCTAATGATAGAAAAAGCCCTAACTTTCATATGAGTTTAATGTACTTGGCTTTATCTTGTAGAGATTAAACCCTCAAATTCCCTTATATCCTAGAAATACACCTCTAATTAATAATCAACAATTAATTTAAAATCTTCACATATCAACCCTAAAATATTTTTACCTTGAAATTATATAGCACAAAGAAAAATAGTTTTTTATAATACCTCCTAGATGCAAACTAACATATACCAATACAAATAATAACAAAAGTGAGCTTAGGGATTCCTTGAATCCCCAAAAAATAGTAAACAATAACGAAGATAAAATGCAAAAATAAGACATAAGTAATGTCTTATATTGATTTTATAGAACAACATATAATGTCATTAGAAAAACATCATACAAATATAGAATTGACTTACATTTATATCCACTAGTATGAAAAATGATTCACAACTCAACTCGACTAACCTTTCTCAAGATATGAATAGAGGTCAAACCTTTAAAATGAAAAACATAAACCCATATATAGATATGAAACTAGCGAACACAACCTTATAATAGAATATTTGGCTGCTATATATTTGCAGAGGGTGCCCATACTCATGAAATCATTGTATTCAACACTTGTACACTAAAACCATCCTTCCAAGACCCAAAGATGCACTTGTAGGTGTAAAAAATTGATCTTTTGTGATTCACCATCATGTTGGTCATTAATGGCCTTAAGATCTATGTACCCAAGGTAAAATACTACTAGTGATATATGCTATAAGGTGGCCTAAGAAATATTGTGAATGCTTAGGCTCTACAATCTTTAACTATTACAATAAATTATGGTATTTTGTTTGCATCATTTTCTCCTTTAAACTTGTATGGATTAGAGTAAAAAATGATATTTGGGTGCCATTAGATTCGATCTAGTGGTTGCAAGGCCATATCAACTCATTAATGGCCTCTATGCAATTTTATTCATTATCATTGGAAAATACTTGCAAATCTATGCCCAAATAATGAATAATGTTTTTTAGGAGGGAAACACCCTTTTCTTGTGGTTGTTGCATCAAATTTGGGCATACATGAGATTTTATACATGTAGGGGAGTAGGTAGGACTACAAAAGAAGATGCAAAAGTTTCAAACTGTTAGGGGTTGAAGGTTAAAAATAACTCATTCCAGCTAGATATTCAAAGTATTAGGGATTGGGGATAGTGAGTAATTCATGACATTAAGGTATGTGGAATCAAGCAAGCCTGAATAATTATTCTTGATCAGATGAGAGAGTTTCATAATGTTAGGGATTGGAGTTTGGAGGTGATTCATACCTAATACCACTTTAAAGGGAACCTTGCATCTCTAACTCCAATGGAAAGTAAAAGGGAAGTTATTAGGCATAATATTTTTGGAGATGCACAAGGAAGAGTACTAAGGTATGGTGATAGGTAAAAGTATAAATCTAACAAATTATATAAAGGAATCAATGGGCTTCAAGATTCGAGCATACCAAGAAACAAGTACCCAAGTAGAAGGAAGGTTAAAACTCCTACTTTGATAGAATAATTATTGAAAAAATATTGATTTGGAAGTCAAGAGTTGGGGAGGTTTATATGATGTACCCAAATAAGGGATGACTGGTGCAGGAGCACCTTAGGTTCAGTAGGTTAAGTGCAAGTTGTAATTTTGGTTTTCTTATGTTGATTTTATGTAATAAGGTCATCCAAGACCATGTTGGGTGTGTTAGAGTCCATATTAGGTTGTTAGGAGTGTTGGTGGGTCAAGTTGCTTAAAGTTGTCAATTTTTCAAAATGTTGTCAATGTGGCAAATGTTGCAAAACATGGCATATGAAAAGACACAAGTGTAAATGAAGGAATTAGAAGGGTTGTAGTTGAAAAATAAATTGTAAATGGTTGGTACATGGTTAAATAATCCTTGGAGGGTCGAATCCAAGGTTGGAGAGGTGGTGGTTACATTTTTTGAAGTGAAATCAATAAAAGACATCCTTGTTTCTGCATTTTCGAACGTTAAATTATTGTTTCAGAGCATGGTATGGAATTGTACGGCCTCACCATGGCCTAAAACCTATTGGAATTTGTAGTGTTGTGAATCTTATTTATATTCCTTTTTGTAGCACTCATATTCATTACGTTTCAAGCAAGTTACAGTCATTTTTACCCCGAGTAGCATGAAACCCTAGTTAGGGTAAAAGTGAGCAAAAAAATCAATTTTTGAAGGTTTTCGTCTATAGTATCCTACCTTGATTCTGAGATATGTTTTATAAGGTCCAAATGGGTGTCTCAAACTATGTTTACATTTGTGGTATCATGTCTGTACTGAAAATTATGACCAAAAAAACCCAATTTGTTGCTCCTATGTTTTAAGGTTTTAAAATAAAGTTGCCAACTTTTGATGGTTTCTGTACAAATAACTATGCCCTAGTTTTTATATATGTGTTGTAAGGGCAAAAAGGGTATCCCAAACTAGCCTTACATTTTGAAAATCAGTTTTGTATTAAAAGTTATGACCAAAAAGGTTGATTTGCTGCCCTCTTTAAGCCTAATTTGAGCATCAACAGTCCAAATTTGAGGGTTTCATTACAATGTACCCCATCTGAAAATTTGATATGTTGTTAAGTGGCATAAAGGGTATTTTTAAAGGCATTCATATTTTGGATGGTAGGTCTGCCCTGGAAGATATGTTGGAAAACCCCTGTTTGAAGTATATTGATAGCTTCAAGCGTGATTAGATGGCAGAGATCCTTGAATCATATTAACTTGAATATTTTGGTTTTTTGGGTCAAAATGTCTAGATTAAGATCCCATCAACCCACACATGGAATTCTTGTGGGGTGTTAGACTGTTGACGTACAATGGTAACAAGAAAGGGCAATATGATACAAATTCACTGTTTAACAGTGTATGAGCTGAGATGGATGTTTTTTTGCATAAGGAGAAACATATTTTATAGTATTCATTGTGTTGCAAGTGCATAAGTAAAGGTTCTTGAGTTTCAAATCCAAATGAAACTTTCAAGAAAAGAAATTCATTGATACAGAGTGATTCTATGTTTTTATGCCTTTTTGAATTCTTCAATTCTTCAATAAATGATGTAAAACAGTCAGTGAGACAAGTTGCTAGTGAGGAACATCATTTATATGTTTGGCTTTCTAATGAGGTTGTAATCAACGAGGTTTTGCTTTACCAGTGAGGTAGTTTTCAGGAAGACATTAAATGTAACCAGTGAGGTTTTGATTTGCCAGTGAGGCTTAATGAAGTAAATTTTCAGAGTGGTTTTTTCTCCTTGTACAGGGTTTTCCACTCATAAATACTGTGTTGTGGCTCCTCTTGATTTGTGATATGTTTGTGTTTGATCAATCATATTTTTTTAAGCATTTTAGTCTTCATTTCATGGTGTTTATCTCAACATTTGAATATCTATGATATTTGAAGTTTATATGCATAAATTTGTGAGGATTAATTAAGGTAGATTTGATTTGTAACTTGAATCATTGATTCACCCAAATAAATGACTAAACCATGACTAAATAAATGACTACCATGACTAAAATAAATAACTACAATGACTAAATAAATGACTACCATGACTAAAATAAATGACTACCATGACTAAATAAATGACCAGTTAACAACAATCAATGACTAAATTAACGACTAAATATACTACCATATTGATCAATCAAAAAAACCAATAAATGACTAAAAATGGTTTAGTCATGAATTTGGTCGCATTATAAATGACTAGCAATAAACTACTAATGGTTACGTGACCAAACTTAGTCACATATATGCAATTTTTAGTAGTTTTTTTAGTCATTTATTGTTGTTTTTCTACTAGTGATAATCTTATGGGAAAAAGTTATTCATTTAGGAACAAGGGAAGTGTGATTGGATGGATACTTGAATAAGGAAATGTATTGATAGATTGTGAAATATATATTAGTCTCATATAAGGAGTAATAGTGATCAAGGAAGAACTTTCCTTTGATTGTTTCCTTAAATTATATCAAACTTAGAAAGGTACTAGTTCTAACTTCATGGTTGGCTTTTTTTCTTTCAAAATGATACATGTCATTCCTTGTCAAGAGTTGAGCGATGAGTGTAGGATTATAGATTTATTTTCCAAAAAGTGAAAAAGTTACAAGATTTTGTACAAAGTTTTTTAACAAAAATACTAAGTTCATATATGATATTGGTTGTACATTGAGAGAGATCCACACAATGTGATTCTATATTAGCACAAGCTAGAAGTGCAATGAATAGATTTATTAGTTGAACACCATTATATGTTTTTTCTAGGATATTTTCTAATGCTTTTTCAAAACTACTAAGGATTTTAGGTGGAATATGTTAGCACAAAGTGTAAGACTTAATTTTGAATTAGCTAGAGATGAGGAACATTAAGTAAAAATTAGTAAATATGAGTACACAAAAAATTAATTATTAGAAGAGGATTTAGTGATGACACACTTGAGGAAGGAAGATTTTCCTTGCAATTAGATTATTGATGTTTGGAACTAGCTTGAGTAAGAAAGGATCTAAAGCATTGTTGTTTGATATGGGTTGTACTAAGGTAAAGACAATTGAGATTATACTCAATTTGGTAGTGTTGAAAGCTTGGATGAAATTATAATAATACTAAGAAGTGTAGATATGGAAGAAAAAACTTTAGCAAGAAAAGGAATGAGAATAATTGAAAACATATTAGTAGCAACAATGAAGATGAAGGATGGTGTGAAACCCTTATCCTAGGAAACACAACTGTATAATTCAAAATATGGGAAATAGATTGGTCATGAGGAAAAACTAAAGGGTGAAATTTTAGAATAATGCATCATGTAATTAATTTTAATGGCATTGAACATAATAAAAATTACTGGGGTTGAAGAAACTAAATGGTGGAAGCTAGTAGATTTCCGTGGAGATCTTGATTAATTTGAGGTTCCATACGAAAGAATGTTGGCATGGTGTAAGATAACAAGGAGAGGTTAGAAGGGGATACACATGGAGTTGTATGGTAACAACCAACCAAAAATAATATTTGAGTAGTTATATTTAGTACATGATGAAGATATACCAAGCCAAGGATAGGACAATGACAACAAGAAGTTGAAGGTTGTAATTGAGAACTATCATGAAATGAATGTGTAGGACAAATTCTAAGAAGTTAATATGCTCAAAGGATCAAAACTAGAGGATACATAGTAAATTAGGACCCCATAAGGAGAATAGGAAGAAATGTGGTATAATAGAGTGGTGCAAGGGTGGAAGTAAAGACTTTAAGGAATTATAGTGTGTATAAAATTTAAGAGTGTCGAGGAAATTGGAAGTGAACAATTATAATTTAAAGGACTGATTCATGTGTTGAGGAAGTTATACCACAATAAAATGTGATGGAATAATACTTGGAGGAGGTAGATAATGAAAGTAAGACTTTGGGCCTTAAGGAGCAAGGAAGAGTACAAGAAATCCAATTCGTGGTATATGAGGATGGTCTATCTCCTAGTTCTTAATCTTAGAACTAGAAGATGTTAGGATCAGGTGTGTTATTCACCTTACAAATCTTATGTCATGTTATTGTAACTTAATTGTTCATAGATTTAATTACATGTGTATCTCCAAAGTTCATGGAATGAACATTTTTGGATTCCCATGTGGGATTGAGGAAATTTGCAATTATTTATTGATTCTTCAGTCTTGGAAATATTGTTGTAAGCGGGAATTAATTTGTTAGTTACAATGGATATATCATCCTTGGGAGATATTTGTGAATCTTCAATTATTAGTCACCATGTGGGTGTAATTATGCCTCTATGGAGCATTTGGGAGTTACATATGCTAACATGCATGATGGATAACAAAGATGTTTGTTCATAGGTTAATTACTATTATGGGGGTCTCCACATGTGTGAGGGTCATGAGAATTGGTACCATGCTATTTTGAGACCATTCTTGAGCTCATGGTAGTGTTTTAACATGTTTTTATGAGGCTCTTTAATTCTATATATTAAGGGCTTGATATTGGGGATGTATGGTGAAGATTGGATCAAGGTTACTCTACTAAAATGTTATCACGATTTCTCCATGGATGAGAGATGATATATTATTGTTATCATTTCTTCTTCATTGTAATTTGTAATATGTTTGTGTATGTGTGGTTGGATGTGTGAGATGTGATATGTTTCAAATTAGGAAGATATTTTATGTTGAGTTATAGGTTGAAGAACATGTGTTAGAGATGGGTGTTAATCTTTATATTGAAATGGATGCTTGTATTGTAATTGTTTATTTGTTGATAATACAAGGGTGTCATCATGATTGGACAATGGAGTATTTTACTCAAAAGGGTTTCCCCTCATAAATATTGTGTTGCTTATTTCTTGGTGGATCAACTTTCTTTATCTTCCATTATTTTTCTTTTCTATCCTCGCTAAAAGTGAGTTTTACAAGTTGTTATGCTAGTATTTTTTTTATACATATAATATACACAAATTTTCTCATAGTTTTAATAAGGATTTAAAATATTTTTTCCAATAGATGTGTAAATGAACATGCAAGTTATCTCTTGAATCCTATTGAATTTTTTAGGACATGCTAAGGTTGGGACACTAACGTAAGGCTAGTAGAAAATCACATTCTTCAACACCAAAATTTAAATTTTCTTTTGAGTTATTTCCTCATCTTCTTCCCTATATTTGTATGTGGATGATTTTGTCAAGAGATTAGAGAAAGAGTCTCTAGACCAATAGTTGAAGATAAGGACATTTGTATGTGGATGATATTGTCAAGAGAATAGAGAAAGAGTATCTAGACCAATAGTTGAAGGAAATAGTTGATAGCAACATTCATTTGGTTGCTTCATTTTCAATGGAAACTCATTGTCCTGAATTTTTTCTACAAGTGGTTTCTCATTATGTTAGAGAAGATAGGATTGTCAGAGATTCTTTGGGCCATGTAATGATGAGACTTGATGTTGATTTCTTTGATATGGTTTTCCAAGTTCCAGATATTGGAACCTATACATATCTCACTATTCAGCATGCTCGGGAGACTTATGACAAGAATCAAAATGCGGCTAAGCAACTAATCAATGTACCAAGTGGTTGAAGAATCCAAGGCCTAATCTGGAAAGATGGCCTAAGAGGTTTCCCCACAGTGATTTTGTGGAGGATGTGAATGATTTGATTACTCTCCCGAGCAGGGTTAAAGTTTTTCCAACTTCTTCAACATTTTAGGAATGGATGTATGAATACATTAAGGTTATCAAGAGGAGGAAGCAACACATCTTCTAGGGCACACAGATTAGTGATGTGATCCACAATAAACTTACTAAGGTACACACTTCTTTGAAGTTCTACATGACTTCATACTTGGTATATGCTACAGCTACAATGAGATAGTATCTAGGCCTAACAATAAAAGGAGACAAAAGATATGTGCATGTACACAAATATTATCCTCAAATCACTCTCAAAGGAAGTATCAAGCACTTTAGAAGGGTAAATGATGCTTTCTTTGCACCATAATTGTGTATGTTCGATCCATCACTGGAAAAAGAAAAAAGTGTTTGATGAAGCATGGGAAATAGTGAACAAATATGGATGCATTTTCTTATAATTCCCTACTTTCACCTATCTTAGGATGGGTTGCTTTACAGGATATGCATACACGCTACCAAGGTATCCTTCTAACTAATGGATTTGTGTAGGCAAGTTATCTTTGTGCATAATTAGCAACAAGCTATTCATAATATTGGTTTCAAATTCCCTATATCGAAGGTATCTAGTGCAAACAGTGCCTAAGGCCAAATCATTAGAATCAAAAATGTAGATTATAACTTTGAGGACCTTCAAAAGAAGGGTGGATTTTGACTATAGAGGCATGAAAAGTAGGATAAAGAAGAGTCATACACATATCTACTGTGTTGAGGATATCTAGGAAGAATGCAGAGATGATGAGGATTTTAGGAGAATGGATTAATGTAGGTTCACTGTTGAGCAAATCTTTGATCTTGGTCTAGTAGATCTTTCTAGAGATATTAAGGATACCAGTGATATCATGAACGTTGCTTGTGAAGAAAAAAAAATAGCAAATAAACCTTTGCCTCTCATCCAATGGTCCCAAAAGGAAGCTACATCTATCTAGCAAAGGTTTGCACCTATTTTAAGTAATACCAATGTATGGTTGTAGAGTAAAGGTGTTAAATTGAAACTTTTCACTACGAAATCTAAGGGTGAGGATCAAAACTAAGAACAAGGAAAGTATTCCTTCCTCTTCCACACATAAGGGAGCAAAGATCACATTTACTTGTGGGAGGAGCACAACACCATCTACAAAAGAAGAGCAACCTATAGAAGAAGAACATGCACAAGAGGAAGGTAAACAAACAACATAAAGGAAAGATGAAGAAATACGGGTATCACCACATGATAATATCTCACAAGAGCTTCCCCAAACATCATTACCTATTGCTAGAACAACACCTTCAACTCCTATTCCTACCTCGCCTCCTCCTCCTCTTCCAACTTCACCTCCGCCTATAACAGTTTTTCCTACACTCAATGTAACGATACCTCCATCTGTACATACAATTCTTTCATCCCCTTCATTAGGATCAATATTACAAAATGTAGAGGTTATTTTTGGGTCTCCATCTTCAATTCACAATTTATCATCTCCTTCCTTTGATATTTCTTCACAATCGGATTTTGATCAATTCATGAATGAATCACTACCGAATGCCTCAAATGTGCAAATCCCAGGTGTCACGATGATTGAGACTCCTACTATTGTAACTACTACATTTGTTCCTATAGATATAGGTATGACTTAGAAAATGGAAACTGGGCCAGAAAGTGATGTTTTGTTTCTCCCTCCATGGCTTTCTGCACAAGCTCCTAAGAGGAAAAAGCAAGTAGATTCTCCTGATGAGTTTGATTTTGAGGAGTTAGCTCCACCAAAGACCAAAGGGAAAAAGAATCCCAAGGTTTTCTCCTGATTATATATTGATAAATTTGGATACAATTATGCAGAGGTGGTACAACCTCCTCAAGGCAAAGATAACAAGGAAATTAATGTAGAGGATTATACCATTACAAAAGTTGAACTTGGGAAAATTACATACACAAGTGCAAAGGAAGATGCTCAAATGTCTTTGAATGCATTAATGGAGAAGTTCTACAAGCTAAAGGAGACCAAGGATATGTATAAGGAAAAAGTTGAGCAACTCATCTTTGTGTTATGAAAGATTATAGAATGTTCTGAGAATGTGGAACTTGTTGCAAAGAGCATAGAAGAACCTTTGGTCCAAAAGGTAGAGAAATACTATTCAAAGGGTAAAATCATGTATGAATTTTTGGACAAAACAATTGAGTGGAGATCACAGTTCATGACTACTGTAGTGGAAAGGATTGCATAGATGTCAAAGGTGAAACTTGAGCTGGAAAAGATAGAGAATACACTTTTTGTCGAGCAAAGGGAGATGGAACATAATCTTGAGTCTTGGATATAGTTAACAAAAGTAAAATTGGGTAAGTTAGTTGAAGTTGGGGTTATTCCTAACAAAGATAAGTATGTGGAGATCAAGGGATCAATCAAGAATCGCATACATGTCATCAAGAACTTAATTAAGGACATTCAACAAGTTCAATAAGATGTTGAAGAGTACTGTGTAGTTTTGGTAAATAGAATTGAAGAATTTACAGGTAAGCTTCTTGATGATGATCATACAATTCTTCTAGCCAGTGAGTTTATTCAAGTGCTCAAAGAAGCAATCCCAGAAAGAGGTTGAAGATGAATCATTTTCATTGGCTTCTATGGATACCTTGTGTGATATACAACTGACCTTGGATAATCTCAAGACACATCTGGATCGATACAAAAAGGCATGTTCTTCTGGGAAGAATTTTTTCACAAAAGTCCATACCATCATTGATTACACTTCAGGACCAAATGAGACAGTGATATAGGAGATCTTAAAGAAATATGAAGATTTCCAAGCTCAAAGCGAGAAACAATAATCTTTTTGTATTTCCAAAGTTAGTTAATTTTTATGCTTTTTCACATGCATTATGTAAATAGGCATTGGCATTTTTAAATGCCATTTTGTATTGATGCAACTACATGTAAAAACAACAGATCAGTCCTAAGTCAAAAAGGACTGTGTCATTGAATAAGTCAAATTAGTTATACTTTTTCTTAGAATAGCTCTTAGCTCTCATCTATAAATATGAGAGAGCTCTTTTGTATTGAGGACCTTTAATCTTTTGAAATAAAGTGCTGCCAAAATTGTATTCCAACTTTGAAACTTTGAGTTCAAATTCCATATCGATTTCAATCAATAAAGAAGGTGAATTTGCATACCAACCTTTTTTTGGATTGAATTTGAATGAATGGGAATGTTCTTATGTCTTTCTCACCAATTTATCTTATTAAATGATTGAATAAGTGGTATTTCATTCTTTGTGATTGGAGGGAATTCAAGCTAAGTTTTGTAGACTTTGTGCTATATGATTTACTTGGAGTTGTATGTGTGCTATTAATATCTTTTGATGAAATTTTTTTAAGACTTTGAGCTTGGAATAATTCATTTGGTTCATGGATCCTTTCGTAGAGTGGATTGAAAGACTTTGTACTCCAATTTACATCACCAGTTATTGAAGAGATTTCATTGGGAATAATGAAAAGACTTTGTGTCTTTTGTGTGTTTTCTGGTTACATATCTTTTGATTATATTAGTATTCTTGGATTATGTTTATATCTAATTGAGAATATTGGGAATTACTACTTAGGTTATTACTTGGAATTGTTTAGCATCACGAAGTAACACTGTGGAACATTGTAAACACATTTTCTAAAATAAGAGAAAATGATAAATGTAACACACCCTTACATGGTTAAAATAGTGTATATATTGTAAAGTCTAGAATAGTTTACTTTTTGTTCCAGTAAGCAATAAGAAGGGAGCCTCCCCTTTCTGAGAGGAGATATTTTATCTCATCATAACTATGGCTAAAGTTCACCTTTTATAATTCGTAAAGGGATTATAGAATATTCACCCAACATTAATATTAATGTTTTCAACTTGTAAAATATTTCCCTTTTTTAAGATTTTGATTTTTGTAACTTGTTTGCACTTGCAAATATGATTTATCCCTCATTGAGCCTATTTTGCAAGTAATTAAATATGTTGATGTTGACTCTCCTAACCTTGGAGAGATTTATGAGACCTTCAATAGCAGGCTTGGGAATATCAAGCAAGAAATTAATAGTAGGGACCCTACTTTGATATTTTACAAGGAGCATCTTAGGCCCATTGTGACACGATGGTGAAACACTATGAACACCTTACTTCATATGATAGCCTATGCTCTCAATCCCAAATAGTATGCAACAAGACCTAGGAGAGTGCCTCCATCTCATGATGAAGAGGTGAAAGAAGGCTTCATGAATGCCCTTAGGATAATGTATACTAAAGAGAATTTTTCTTTACTTCACACATAGTGGCTTGCATTTTTCAATCTTCATGGTACAACCTTTAACAAACCAGAGGTGAGGTTAGATAGAGCTACATTAACTCAAAATGACCCTATTGGATGGTGGATGTGGCATGATAAGGATGCACCAGAGTTGAGGTTACTTATTGCTTGTCTTATTTTATAGCTTTCCAATTCCTTTGTTGCAAAGAGGAATTGGTACACATATAGCTTCATCCAATTAGTCAAGACTTGGAACAACCTTACCTCTATACGATCAGAGAAGTTGGTGGTTGTACATAGTGCATTGGGGCTACAAGATTGATAGACTCCAACCTTACTTTGGGATATTGATCCCAAATATGTTGTATAAATCAATGAAGAGGAGACACATGAGGGATTGGTTAGGCCTCCATTTCTTGACAAAACCCCTTATACTAGCAATGACTTAGACTTGAGCTTCAATTTTGATATAGACTTACCAGATGCATCTACTGATTAGGGATAGCCATATATTTTTTTATGCTTTTTTTTTATCATTTTATAGTTGAAACTTGGAGCCTTTGGGAATTTTTTTACAATTCTTATATAATATGTATGCACATTGACAATGAAAGCATTTGAATTTTGTTAATTTGTTTGTCAATTCTTGTGTGATATCTCAAATCAAGTCTAATGTTATGTATTAATATTCTACAATGTCTATGATGGATGCTTTATCAATGTTATGATATGAATATTTGAAATTTCTTTATATTTTTAAAAATTTCCTATTATTTAATAGCCATTTCTCATCGTCCCCTAAAAAATACCCAAAAGTATCCCTATAACGAAAACACATCCCACCATCCCTTGTTGTCCCCATCCCCAAAATTGGGTGGAGCATAGCTTGAGTCTCCTCCTTAATCATTTGATAATTATGGGATTGTTCCTGGATATGTCAACCTTTCTATTCTTTGACATACTCCTCAAATTTCTCCCCAATGTGGTTGGATCCTCCTTGCCAATTCAAAACCTTTGACACTTTGTTTTAGTATTGTTAGCCACAATAAGAGGTGTCAAAGGAAATTTAAAAAGAGTATATAAAATTAGGATGGGTTATGTAAATGCAACATTTTTATGGATCAAACTTATGGTAGAAAGTAAGAATCTAATATAAAATATCATAGGGCTAGAGATTTTGTGGCACTAATAACATTTATTAATCCTACCTAAGGAGATCAAGTTGTTTGAAGTAGAAAGATACACCTAAGCCTTATAAGTGATCCTTATAAAAAAAATATTAGTAGTAAAAAAATTACCTAACAACATGAACAAGGTAATTTAGAATGTAAAAGGGGGTGCTACCACAATAATGGGTTACACTTTTTGGGACATCCTAATTTTTGCTAAAATCACATATTTTTAGAAAATATAATGATTTAAGCCTTGAAAGGTTCCATTTAAAGGATTTTAATTGAAGAGGATTTGATCAAACCCCCTTACATCAAACCCCTTGGATAGAACCCCGCTAGTTTTAAACCATACCTATAATGAAGTCTCCTCTACACCTATCAAAATGTTGATAAAAAACCACTTTTGATTTACCTTTTTGGGGATCAAATGAATTCATTTAAAATTTATGTTTTATAAGCATGTATTCCTTATTATAAGCTTCCCAAAAAGTATAATTTTAAATATATTTAATTTGATTATTATATTTATTTTTTATTTCTTGTGAATTTAGGTTTTTCATCAAAAATCATGATCTCTGTTGTGCACATGTAGAAAAATAGAAGATTACCAAAAAACAATTCTAAAAAATATCTATGCTCTTGGTATTGATGTCCTTGATCCAACAAAAAAAGAATTTCGGTACATACAAAAAAAGTTATGCGTTATACAGTAAACCTATGTCTAAATTGTAATTGGTTTGAACTCAAAACTTAATTAAGAAAAAAATATTCTTTAAAACACTATGAAATCAAATGAAGGAGATAGATATTGTAGTTACAAATCTAGATTCAAAAAAATAGAATTTTATCCTTCATATAAAAAAGTTATGTGCTATACAGTAAGCATCACTCTTTAAAAATGGTGTTTATTGTTAAAAACTAGTTATCGAAGGAGATGGCAAAAAAAATGAAATTTGATTCCAAATTTTTTTTTAAATATTATTTAGAAGATCTACAAACAAAATGTCACAAATCACTAGTTTGCATCATCTTCAAATTCCTCATGGTTTAGCAGCTATGGGTGTCTGAAAGTGAAGATTTGGTTAAAAAAGTTCAGTTCAATGTCAAGTTTAGCCAAAAAATGTAACCCACTATTGTGGGATCACCCGAGGCAAACACAATGTTGAGACAAGAGCTAAGAAAAATAGTCTATTAATCATAAGACACATGATTGAGTTGCAATAATGATATGGCCCAAGGTTGATTTTACTACCTTGGGTGGCAAGTGGGACTTTATTGATATTGCTTTAACACCTAAAATGGGACAATCCCACTCGAAGGCCTCAACACCCCTTCAGGATGCAACCCACAATAACTCCACACAAGGCCAACTTCCAACTCTAACATCTCAAGAATTCCTTATGTCTCCAACCTTCTAACGATTTTAGAACTCCTTGGGCACATTCCTATATGCCCAATTGCCAACTTTTTAATCTTGTTTGCTTTGATGAGCTTAGAAGACTCATTACACTTACTTTGAATAGAATACCAAAATGATTTAGAGGAAGTGACTATCAAATCCTAGAGAATTACAACAAGCCTCCATGGTACTTGAACTCTATGATGTACTCTAGACTCTTCACTATTAACTTTACATTGAAAATAGCTTAAAAAAGATAAATTATGTAGAATCAATTTTTAAGATACTCTCCCTTCCAATGCATGCATGCATGCATGAATGAATGAATGAAGATTTTAATAATGTCTATGAGACCAAACAAATATATGGGACCAAGAGCCACAACAAAAGTGACACTAATACACCTACAAGACACAAGGACCACCCAACTAGCCTTATGAAATTTCCAAACCCTTTTGATGTTAGATTTTCTATTCTAGATCTTGATAAAAAAGCTTGTTTTTTCTAGCCTCGCCTCCTCAAACAAGGCAGTTAGCTTTTCCACTCTTAAGTTGTCTTCATACTTGATACATATATCACTATAAGTTGCACACTCCATGATGTAGTGCCTTTTTATCTCCACCATCCACTTGTTGTAAAATATGCATGTTCTCATTTCTCATTCCTCCTTAGGCATTGTCCACCTATTTTTCTCACATTTGAGATGATGCAACTAGTCCTTAATGGGTCATCAACATTTTTTCCTTCCACTTAATTTATGGTCCTATGTTGTTTTTTTGTCATGGTCCCATGTTGATTAAACTATTTGATACAATTTGCTTTCTTTTGACCAATTTGTTTTGTCCACATGACAATTTTGATTTTTTCTCTTACATACACTTTAATTTTCTAATTAGTGCTTAGACACTCTTGCATGTTAATGTCCTAGTTACTCATCCAATTATTATTTTTGTTCCATCCATGTGCTCTTCATTTTACTTAGTTCTTCCTCTATAATTATTTTGAACCAACAATGGTTCTCCATATTTTATATCTTTTTTAGGTAACTTAATTTCCAAACCATCACCAAAATAGAAAAATACCTATTTCATCTAATAAAATCTCATATGAAACTAAAATTTTAATTTTAAACCAAAGGGTTGTAGCACAATTGACAATGAGTGGTATTTGATCAAGCACAATTGACAATGAGTGGTATATGCTTTGATTATGTCATCCATCAAGAGTCAAACCCATGGAGATATGATATAAAAGATGAGGATGTGATTGTGGTCCAAGTGACTTTCGTAGAATGGATACCCCTTAATCCTTGACTCTGAACTAAAAAAGTAACAATATAGATTTGTGCTCTCATATCAAATAACAAAACAAACTGATTAAAGATACAAAATCTTCCATTAAGAAACAATTAATTTTAAAACTAAATTTTTAGATTCTCTACCAAGCTCTATATAAATATACTTTTCTCAATCTTTAATTAAAAGAAGCATCAAATCTACTTTTAAAGACTTACGAAGTCTTGAAAGGGGAAGTCACTTTATCAAACCCTAATGCTATTTTGCAACCTAATAAACAAGGCTTGTAGGGTTTGAAGATATGAAGCTACTTAGGGTTTGAAGATATTACGCTATTTAGGGTTTCGTATTGACGATGTTATATATTCAACTTATAGTTCGAGGAATAGGTAGCGAGTGTTTCTCAAACATGATAGAGCTTTTTTGTGGTGTTTTCATGCTTGTTTGGGTTTAAAGCCTATCGGTTTAGGGTTTTCTTGACTGCAATCTGTTTTGTAAGTCTGCTATCGGTGTTGATGGCGAGAAATTAGAGTCACTGGTGTGCTTTCAAAAAAATCATAGCACATACAGCGCTTTACATCGCCTAGAGATAAACGGGCAAAGTATTGAGGTCCTTCATCCCCAAATTGACGGAACCCGAGCGATGCCTGGATATATTATCCGTTTTATCTGTAAGTTTTTTTTTTGGTTTGGGTGTCCTATTTTCTAATTTTATCAACGGCAGGTTCGGTCAAGCGATTTATTGAAATAATAGGCTTTTGTTGGCCGGTGATGAACTCATATTACCTACATTGTCTGACACAGTCTATGATTTTATTCTGATGAAAACTTCTGAGGCCAAAATTAAGAAGTAATTTTTAATAAATCTTTTACTATCGACTATAGTACTCTGTTCCTCACGCGATTTAACCGGAAATGTCTGCAAGCACAGTGCTTTAGTTTGTGTTTCCTGGTTATTTAGGGTTTTGATCTAATTGTTTAAGGTGAAATGAAGCTTCAATTGTGTTTTCTGGTTATTTTAGGGTTTTGAGCTAATTGTTTTAAGGTGGTCTCAAATGAAACTCCAATTGTGTTTCCTGGTCATTTTAGGGTTTTGAGCTAATTGTTTTTAGGTGTTATCAAATGAAACTTCAATTCTAAATGGATTTGGAAACTTATCACAAATTTACTTTATAGAAAGAATAGCAGAATGAATTCCATTCAAATGAAACTTCTTTTCTAAATGGATTTGGAAACTTATCACAAATTTACTTTATAGAAAGAATAGCAGAATGAATTCCAGGGCCAGTTTGTGAACTACGCCCTTACCTTTCAACCGAGGTCACCATACCACAACTAACTTTCTTCTAGATTTGAGTATGTTTTGAAATGTGATTAATTGTTTAATTTTAATTTCAGTGGATTTTTTATTGTTAATATCTACTGGATGACCTTTGTTTAGACTAGATGTAACCCCTCTTTCATGGGGAAGAGTGTCTTACTACTTAATGGGTGCCCTTCGTGTAGCGTCATTGTGGGTGTAGAGTAACTCATCTTCTGAATGGCTGACCTTTGTTTTGCTACAATAGAATCCCACTTCAGTAGGGTGGAATATCCCATCCATTCTTGTGAGTAGTTAATTTGCCACCATGATCGTTGATAATAAACATAGTTCTCAAGAGTTTCATGATAATCCTATATTGCATAATCGAAGTTTAATCTGAACTATCCCTTTGGTGTAAGCCAATTGATTCCCTCAAGTTTTCGAGGGGTGCAAGCCTTCCAAACTCCATTGCCTTTCAACCGCATGAATGGAGAAACTTGAAATCATGAGTTCGTTCCTATGAGTAGAAGATTTTGTTTGTGTTATGTTTTCACGTGGTATTCCGATTGCATTCTCTAGTTTGGACATGAGAACATCGCCACTATAATTCTATACCTTGTCCATTATTTTTTCTTTTTAGACTTCCCATAAATCAAGAATATATTAAAGAGAGCTCAAGTACATGAACCAAGGAACTAAAGAGACTTTTAAATGGCCATTTGAATATAGAGGAGAGTCCACACATGGTTTTTATAAAATCATCTCTCCAAGAAAAACATGTGTTAATAACAATAAAGGGCATGCAACATGGCCCAACAAAGAACCCCCAATTTCAAGCCAATTTGTCATCATCAATAATTTGTAAAAGCAGATGCAAACTATCTTGATTCAAATCCTTACAATTCTCCACAATCTTACTATTCTTTTCCCTAGAAGGCCATTTGGCCAAACAATCCTCAACCTTATTCCACTCTCTCAAAATATGATTAAAGGAGATCAGTTCAAACGTAGAAGCTAATTGAAATATTTTTTTTATCACCCATGTTAATATGAAAGCACAATCATTTTTTATATTTGACAAGAATCATAGACTTAGCCTCACAAACAATTTTATGTCGACCACCATCATAAGTCTTCTCAAGACCATAAAGAATAGAGCATGCTTGAGAGTTTGAGGTTGAAGTGAAGGCCTAAAAAGAGATTGAGGATTAATAACAATCTCCAAAATGTAGCCCCTTGAGTATCCAAGGAGGATAGGGGAACCACCTCGAGGAATTTTGCCTCTATAGCTTATTTGATCATACCTTTAATTTTTAGGAATTGTTTTGAGTATCCAAGGAGCATAGGGGACCCACCTCAAAGAATCTTGCCTTAATAGTTTATTTGATCATAACTCTAAATATGTGAAGAGAAGGGGCACTGGGAGTAAAAGTTGGTTCACATTTTTTTCATTTACACCATATAGAGAACATATGGAAGGCCCTTGAAACCCTCTCTCACAAATGTTGTCCTAAGTAAGGCATTTGTTTTGACTAACCAACCAAAGAAAAAAGTTGCATTTAGGCCATCCAAATTTGGACCAAATTTTCTCCCATTGCGGGAATTTAGCTTGTTTACCATTCTACATCTCCAAAACTTGATATCCAAGCTTGATAAAGTAGTCACCTTTTGGGTCAAGACCCCAAGCAAGGGTATTAGATTCCTCTAAAGGACATCACAACCTATTAGCAAGAATAGAAGCGAAAACCTTCCTATATTCGGTTATCAAGATCCTTTCATCCATGGAGTATAGTTGTACTTGAAGAGGTCACAAGTCTATAATTAGCCACATGATGTCAACTCGCAACAAGGAAAGACTCTTGAAGGGAATGAAGATGAGGAAAATAAGAGATAATAGGGGGATGATTGTTCCAAGAATCATCCCAAGATAAAGCTTTATTCCCTTGATTGTTTATCCAAAAAAGCCATTTTTTAATAACATTTGCACTCTTCTTCAAAGTATTCTGAATCAGTGACCCCTTTCCACTCAACTCCATTATTGGAACATTTCATTAGCCACTCCACTCAGATATTTGAAATTAAGAATTCAGGCCCATGGTTGCTTTGGATTCTTGCACCATCTCCAAAACAATTTTGTTGTTAAAGCCCAGCAATTGAATTTTGAAAGGAAAAGACGAAGTCCTCCTGCCTTCTTGATCGACACACATTCTCCTAGCTCACGAGACTCCATTTTTGAGACTCAAGATTACCAACCCATAGAAACTTAGATAGGGTATCAAAATCCTTAAGGAAGCTTTTGGGGGCTGCAAGAAACAAAATTTGGTAGATAGGCAAGGCCTTTAAAACATATTTCAGCAAGATTACCTTGCCTCCAAAAGATAACTAGTGAAAAGTCCAATGGGCCACTTTTGCATGAAATTGGTCAATAATCTTTCTCTAATGCTCTCTTACAAGATCGCCACCCGATATAGGGATTCCTAGGTAGTTCTAAGACAACCTCCCAATTTGAAAATGAAGAATATCAACAATCCTTTGTTGAATAGTCTTTGATGTATTGAAGAAGTGAAGTTGTCGAGTACATATCTAGAGCCCTTTTGATATTTGTTGCTTCCACAATTTTTGCCACACCCGACAAGGTAGTATCATCAGCAAAGTGTAAATAAGTATGTTGGGCAAGATTGTGATTGCAAGACCAACCTTGAATATCTCTAGCCTCTAGCCTCCTTATGTGTTGTAATAGCCTTCCCAGACCTTCAACCATCAATATAAACAAATAAGGATAAGGAGATAAAGGATCTCCCTGCCTTAAACCTCTAGAGCTAAGAATGGTGTCGAAGGTGGGTGAGCATACACAACTCATAAACCAATCAATCTATTTAGATCTAAAACCAAAGGTTGATGATAAGATATCACCATTAAAAAGACCAACTGACCTTGTCATATGCTTTAGACATGTCAAGCCTAATGACCATAGCTTTCTCTTTAGATGTTGCCATAGAATGGACAACTTCAAGTGCAATTACAATACCATCCAAGATCTACCTACCCATCACAAACCCTCCTTGTTATTGAAAGATAAGAGGTCCAAGACATTTTTTTAATCTTCTTGATGGTTTTTGAGATCATCTTGTAAGAAATATTACACAAAGAGACGGGCTTAATAGCATCTAAAGAATTAGCTTCCATTTTCTTAGGAATAATAGCTAAGAAAGTAATATTAATAGCTTTGAGCATTTGCTTATTTTGTTGAGATTCTCTAACCACCTCCAAAATATCATATTTCAAGATCTCCCAAAAAACATTGAAACAATTCTATAGGGAAGCCACCAAGCCCAAGAGCTTTCCTTTTTTTTTCATTTGGAAAACAACTTTCTCCAGCTCATCCAAAGAATAGGCTCCAAAAGAAGTGAGTAGTAAGAGGTCACCTCTTTGGAGATTTCTTGAAAAGAGGACAATTGGACTCCTTGACCATAGATGAGGGAAGAAATGACATTCTTACTTCTTTGATCCTTCACACAACTATGAAAAAAAGAGGTGTTCCTATCTCCAGTTTGTAGCTAACCAATCCTCGATTTTCTTTTCCAAAAGAAATTCCTCCCTGAGCTCCCATTTAGCTAACTTTTTAGGGTGCTATGTTTCCTCCTTCAACAATTCTATAGTCATGTCGTCTTCTTTAATCCGAAAAGAAATTTCCTCCATCTACTTTTGAGTTTCTTTTGGAAAATGTTTCCAAAAGAATGTTTGTTCCACCTCCTTAGCTTATATTTCACAAATTAGAGTCTTTTGAAAAATGAAAACATTGTAGTTTCATTACTAGGCTTACCTTCAGACCACCAAGTCTTCACAAGATCAAACAAATTTGAATCGTGAAGCCACATAAGTTAAAATTTAAAAGGGGGACTCTTAGGACAAAAGAACTCAAAAAAAAGAATTTGATAGGCCAATGATTGGAACCCTTCCACCCTAAGATCTATAAGGAAGAGGCCCTACTATCCTCAATCCAATGATTAGAGACCAAAAATCTATCCAAACGTTCAGAGATTGAATTTAAATCACATCTTTTGTTAACCCATGTGAAGACACCATTTCTAAGAACTACATATTTTGTTAACCCATGTGAAGATACCATTTCTAGGAACCACATCCACCAAATCAAGAAAAGTTAATCTCTTAACATAGGAGAGGCAAGGCCAAGGTGATCAATACCTCCCCTTTTTCATTCAAACTAGTTATTGCATTGAAATCTCTTGCTAAAATCCAAGGCAAAGTTGGTACAAGAGACCTAACATATCTAATATGGGACCAAAGAAAAGCCTTACCTTCAATCTCTAATGGAGCATAGACATTAGTGAGCAATATGATCTCCCCTAAATAAAAGCAGGATCCCACCAATGAAATTGAGCTTTTACTCCCCAAGCTTCAAGCCACAGTAATACTATGAAGCAGGCCAATCCCCCATCATTGCCCAAAGCCCCAATACACAAATAATAACCTCCATATCAAATTTTGGAAGAAATGATAGCCATATCTTCCATCATCATCTAGTTTCTTAAATAAAAAATATATCCAGCTTATGTGCCCAAATAAGATCACGAGCAACTTTTTAACGACAGGCACTACTCAAACCCTTAGCTTTCTAGCATAAAACAATCATTTCAAATGGCTAGATAAACGAGTGTCAATAATTGTTATCATCTGATTCCACCAAAGCCTCTTCAATCAACTTAGCCTTGTCTTGATCCTTCTTCCTACCCACTTTTGGGCCCTTCTCAAGAGCTTTTTGATAGTTTTTTGTTGAAGCCCTAACACTAGACGACCTTTCTTCTTTATCTCCTCTTTATTTTGCAAACTAGGAATAATCTTTGGTTGTTCGTTAACTTCTTTCGACTCCCCTTGAACCAAATCCAAAGGAATAGGATCTCTCCCAATCTCTTGAATGACACCATTTTCTTGAACCTCAATAGTCATAACAACGAAGTTAAGAAAAACATTCTTACCAACCAATAGGTTATCTTGCAAAGCAGTTGGAGGAATTTCATCGACAGGTATCACGTTACCAGTAATTGGCTAATACCATTCTTGGTTAGGCATTGAATTGACTTGATTCATAACCGATGTAACACCCCTCCATCTTGTGCTCCGTTGTTATGCAATGTTTTCTTTATGATGCTTTATGATTTGATTGTGTTAATGATGTAAGCTTCGTCAGTTAGTGATACTGTATTGGTGAAGGGGACATGATCACCTCACTCGCATGCGAGCGCCCTGTGATTTCGCGATTTCTTCTTCATGGTGTGTTTTATGATACTATATGCATGTTTTGACACTCGTATTGTGTGCAGGATGTAAGTATAGGACATTGACTCCACCTGGTTCTACAGGTTTGAGCATATCCCTTGTCCGATGGAAATCGATTGGGAGATAGTAGCTAAGGTTTTCTGTGTCAAGCCACTACTCTAGTCTCAGTGTGTCGTCGGGTTGTAGTCGGGTGGTTGTTATGTTGCCCTTGCCTCTTTGGTCTTTATTTAGATTCAAGTTTTAATGGCTTGCATTGTTAAACTGGTGATTTAATGCATTTGGTTGTAATGTTAGGAATGTTATTTACTTTATTAATTAATTTAATTTAATTAATAAAATAATCTAATCTTGGATTAGATTTATTTTATTGATTAATTAAATTAGTTGTGTGGAATTGATTTAGTTATTCCTTGAATTAAAAGTGTTAAAAGATTTAATTCTTTTATTGAAAATGAAATGTTAAAATATATTGAATTCAATTTGGAATTGGAAATTGTTTTAAGTTATAAAAAAAATTCAAATGTTTTCATATGCAATGACTTGGGGGTAGAAAAGATATTTTAATAAATAGCTGACTATTTTTGGGAAAGATATTTGTGAAAAGTGGAATTTGAAATTGAGTTTGCAATTTGTATTTGAATTTGAATTTGAATTAGAAGTTGAATTTGAATTTGAATTTAAAATTTATGTTGAATGGAATTTGAATTTGGGATTTGTATTTGAATTTGAGTTACAATTTAATTTGAATTTGAGTTAGAATTGAATTTGGAATTGATTTTGAATTTGAGTTGAATTTGGGAATTTTGGGAAAAGGAATATATTTCATTTGGGGGTTTTTATTTTTGGGTGTGTGGTTTTGGAATGGAGAATTTGGTTTGCAAAAAATGAGAAGAGGGTTTTTGGGATTTTGAATGGAATCTTGGTGGAGAGATGGAGGCCTTGGGAGGAGATTGGAAAATGATGGAAACAACAAAGGATCCCACACTAATTTGTTCTTCAAGCTCTTGTATCAGGTTTTATTCTTGTTTTGTGTTTGAAGTTTTGAAAAAAAATGAGAAGAGGGCTTTTGGGATTTTGAATGGAATATTGGTGGAGAGATGGAGGCCTTGGGAGGAGATTCGAAAATGATGGAAACAACAAAGGATCCCACACTAATTTGTTCTTCAAGCTCTTGTATCAGGTTTTATTCTTGTTTTGTGTTTGAAGTTTTGAAAATTTTGTTCAATCTAATGGAAAGATAGAAAACATTCTAAAACCCTTCTGAATCATGGAAAATTAAACAAGAAATTAATCAGACAATAGAGATTTCAACAATGAAAATGAAACAAAAGAAGAACACTAGAAAATCTTGAAACCCTTTTTTGAAAAATTAGAAATTACCAGAAAAGAAATTCATGGAAATTGTATTTGGAAATCTTTTTCAAAAAAATTTTTTTTTTGTAAAATCTTTGCTCAATTCGACTGTATAAAAAGGAAATTATATATATATATGTGAATTCGTCCCTGAGACTCGGATGCAAAACAAGGGTTCCGTTTTTTTTGAATTCGCATTTTTTTTATTGAGAATAAAAAAATAAAATATAAAATCTTTTTTTGAGGGCTTTGGGGAGGGCGGCGGCCATGGCCGCCACGACCACCCCCATGGGGAGGTGCTGCCTGTGGCAGTGCCGCCTCCTACAGGGGAGGTCGGCACGGCCAGGGCCGCGTCCCTCCTCATAAGGAGGTCGGCGGCCGGCGTGCCCTAGATCCCCCTTGTTTAATTCGTTTTTTTGTTTTTTTTTTATATATTTATATTGAATATAATATATCTTATTATATATATTTTGAATAATGGGGTTTTATTATAATGTTTGATTTTGAGAATTTAATGGAAAGATTTAAATGTGCAGGTATTTATTTTACTTTTATTTTAAAATATAAGTAATTGGAAATATTGATTTTAGTTGAATTATTTATTTATTTCATGATGAAATAAGGATTAAACGATTTAATTTAATGTTATTTATTAAGACATCTTGATTTTGAACGTAATAGTGAAACTTAGAGATAACGAAAGATTTAGTTCAATCAGATGGTTTTAGTCATTGAAATTTGATTATAGAACATAACTGAAAAGCTTAAGGTCAACGAAGGATTTAGTTTAATCAGAGGACTTTATTTGTCAAAAGTTTGATTTATCTATAATTGATTTTAATTATTACGGATAATTGAGTCAAATAAAATTAAGTAGACAGATTTAAAATATAGGTTATCTTAAGATGATTTTGTTTCGAAATAGAAGCTAAAGTGGATTCTATATTCCAACGAATTATTTAGAACGTTGAATTTTAATAGTCAAATGATATATTTTAAAATGGGAGATTTTAGATAATCAAGTGCTTTTATTTCAAAGGTTGATTTTATTAAAATATGTGACTGGGAAACGAAACATAATTATTGGTTTATACTCCTTAAGTTGTCAACATACTTTGAGCTACTATTGAGCTTGTGCGAATAATGTTAGCTATTTACTTAATTTCTTGTGTAACGCAATTGATTGACTTATTATTTAACCAGAATATTTTGTTAAACAAATGGTTTCATTTATGGTGTATGATCATGAAACTAGATAAATAATTGATTATTTACGTTATACCAGGGTTTTGATATATATATTTGTATATTTAAATAATAAATATATATATTTATATTTAAATATAAGAGTTTCAATATGAATTATTTTATTGAAGTTGAGGCGAAATGGATTTTAGATTTAAACAATTTATTTAAAAGATGGCTTGATCATTGTGAATAAATCGAAGAAATGGAATAAACTTTTAGATGTAATCTTTCGTCAGTTACTAATGATATTTGATTAATTCTCAAGTATGTGCAATTATTGTTATTTATTAATTGATTTTTTTTACGTTATACCATTGTTCTACTTGGATTTAAAATATCCTAACGATAGGTTGTGGAATGATGCTCATTTTTATATTGAAAGGAATAGATAAGGTTCGTGAAAGTTATATTGTTGAGAACTTATAAGTATCAGTAAAGGATTAAGTATATAATGCATATATGTACTTTGGTTTCCGTTTTATGAGAAAAGATTGTTTGCCGAAATTGATCTCAAGTTATTTAAAGAACGTGTGTCTATGATTGTTGATTTAAGTGATTTCTTGTGGGTATGATTTGGGCAATTATTGTTATGTTCGTGAGCGTGCTTTGGCTGAACTGGATTTTATTCCTTGAGGCTAGGGACTCTTTATTTTCATTGTTAATTCGTGTTGGTCTTGTTGATCATGTAAGTCTTCCAGTTGTGTTTTCTTGAGATGATATTATGTCTTTGGTGATTTGCTTTGTCTATCTTCGATTGTGTGTGAGTTAAGCTTCAGTGGAAACCTGGTTCTTTGTACAGGTTGTGTGACCTTGTGATTAAAGGTCGAGTTGTGTATCAGTTCGTTATGTGGGTTACCATTATGTTAGTCAACCTTGTGTTAGCCTTGGGTAGTGCACGCTTGATTGCAGTTTTGGGCATCTGTAGTGATGTGTTACCTATCGAGGTGTGTTGATTATGTGTGTTAAGTGTTAATGCATTGGCTACCCTTGGCATGTGGTTGAGTTATGTGTTGTCGATAGGGGAGTGGCTTTCAAACGAGCGCCGGACTCAAAGTGGTTCCAGGATAACTCGTGTGAGAGTCAGTCAATTAAATGAAAATTAAAATAACTTACTAGGGAGAGAGTAGCTTTGAACATTAATAAGATAATTTAGCCTCGCTCATTAGCTCAAGTGCTTGTACGAGACTTGAGATGAGTCGGGAAGGCCTGGAATGGCAAGATCGTTATCTTGTCTTCTCGAGAGATAATCGATTCCGCTCTGGTGTGCATGTGGGGCCAGGAGTCGGTTGAGGTTTCCAAGATATCCCTAGAGGGGGGCCGGGACCTAGGAAGAGTTGCCAGGAGATCTCATGCAACCTTTGCGATGACACTCCTCTTATGACAGTAGTCGGTATGGTGTTGTACCGTTGGTTTATTTTGTAGAGTGATTGTACTCGATTTTGTATTCTGGAAGCATTGTAACCATGATGTTAAGTGATGTGGTATATGTTCTTGTTTGCAGTTCAATTTTTGTGTTAGCCTGTGTCTAGTGGTAGATGGTCTTATCTAGGAAATCCTTATTACTATCTCCTAGCACGGGGGGTGAGCCTTTTGGTTTCACTTGGTTGGGTGGAACGTGCACCTTCCTCTGTTGGTTTTTTGCTCTTGCTCGTGTGGACGAGACTTTCATGTTGGAGAACTCGTTGGATCCAGATGCTATTCTGGCTTCGTTCTTTTTAGTTGATTTTTATTCTTTTACCCCTCATTTGTTATCGAGGTGGAATTTGTAATTTGTAATTATGCTCATTGGAATTACCTCATTCGGGGAATGAGTGTTGTAATCTTATTGTTTAAATGTTGTTAATTGGAATCATGAGGTATTTATTATCCTTGTTATAATTTATCTTGTATGGGATGTATGTAATCTTAATTCTGTAAGTGATTAATGTTTTGGTTTCTCTTGATGTTAATTGTTGTTTGGGTTTTAATGTAATCTTTGTCTCGTGGCCTTAGAGGTTGTTGGCAATGTGTATTCATCTTACATGTTATTTGTACATAAACAAAAAAAAATTGGTACGTTTAAGTAGTGAATTGCAACTTCCTCTAGGGTTGTGTGGCGGGGCATTAGACATGGTATCAGAGCCTAGGTTTAAACATTGGGAACTCTGGGATTATGTTGGACCCATTATGTCGTAAGTTGTGTAGGTTTATACTCTGGGCACTATGAGGCCATTGTATTGACCTAGTTGTTTTTTTTCTCTTTCGTGTTGTTTTCCTTTTGGGTTGATTTCTCTTGTTTGCCCAGAAGTTGTTGTTAAGTGGTATAGGTCCAATGGTGCAGGAAACCAGTGGGAAGGATAGGATCCTCGGTGTAGTGTGCAATGCACCGATATCCTTTCTACTGGAAGAATGCATTATGGACGATTGTGTAGTGTGTGATTTTGTTGTGTTGGGTGTGGTGGACGACAATCAATTTTGCTGTTGTTTCCGCCCTTTCATGTATTTTGTTGAAAGCTTTTGTGAGGGTTAGGTTCGCAAGCCTACCAAGAGGTATTTTTTTTTTCTTGGTTTTCTTCTTGTTGCTTGGCTCTTTCGTTGTGTAAAGGGTTGTGACCCTTGAGTGATTCTTGAGTGTGGTTGTTGGTGGGTTGCAGGTGACATGTGTCACCTAAAATTGCCCTTGCTTAGTTTCTTTGTTCGTGTTCTTGGAAAGTTTGTGTGACCTTGAAGGTGCCAAGAAGTTCCTTTTGTGTGCATTCTCCTTTGGAGTTTCGTTGTTTCTCTTCACCATGCAAGTATCTGATGCGTGTTTTCTTGTGCCTTACCTTCCTGTGCAAGTGATTGCTTGATAGACCCCCTATGTGGTGTTGGAGTTGCTCTTGCATGTTCTATTGAATAGAGAATTATGAAATATGGTAATGAAAATGATGATCATGTTATTAGTTCATAGAGATTTGTGCATGCTCTCATATGATTGATGCATTTGTGTGAAAGTGATTGGGTGATGATGAAACCAATCTTATGAGAAAATGTTTATGTATTCATGAAGGTTTGTTTTCCTAGACCAAACCTTGGGTAAAGGACCTAAGTCCCCAAGTTGCATTCATAATCATGGAAAATGTATAATATGAATAGAAAATCGTTTTGCAGTAAGTGAAAGTTAGAGGAAAATGATTCGTGAAACAATTTCATGTAAATGATAATTACATAGTAGGTGCATCTTGTTGGTGAGGCCTATAGTCCCCAATTTTATTGTTAAGTTTTAAGAAATAATGTTGATGTTAGATTATTATACCTAGATTCAAAATGCAAAATGTTAAATGAATGTCGAAGTGATAATGTTGCATACCTAGTCTTGATCAAGCATTGTAATGATATAGCATTGTGTGGTTTTATGGAGTTTGTACTAGGGGTACTTGCAGGCTTCCAGGAGTAAGCCTGACCCTTGGGGGGGAGGATGTAACACCCCTCCATCTTGTGCTCCGTTGTTATGCAATGTTTTCTTTATGATGCTTTATGATTTGATTACGTTAATGATGTAAACTTCGTCAGTTAGTGATACTGTATTGGTGAAGGGGACAGGATCACCTCACTCGCATGCGAGCGCCCTGTGATTCCGCAATTTCCTCTTCACGGTGTGTTTTATAATAGTATATGCATGTTTCGACACATATTGTGTGCAGGATGCAGGTACAGAACATTGACTCCACCTAGTTCCACAGGTCTAAGCGTGTCCCTTGTCCGATGGAAATCGATTGGGAGATAGTAGCTAGGGTTTTCTGTGTCAAGCCACTACCCTAGTCTCAGTGTGTCGTCAGGTTGTAGTCGGGTTGGTTGTTATGTTGCCCTTGCCTCTTTGGTCTTTATTTAGATTCAAGTTTTAATGGCTTGCATTGTTAAACTGGTGATTTAATGCATTTAGTTGTAATGTTAGGAATGTTATTTACTTTATTAATTAATTTAATTTAATTAATAAAATAATCTAATCTTGGATTAGATTTATTTTATTGATTAATTAAATTAGTTGTGTGGAATTGATTTAGTTATTCCTTGAATTAAAAGTGTTAAAAGATTTAATTCTTTTGTTGAAAAGGAAATGTTAAAATATATTGAATTCAATTTGGAATTGGAAATTGTTTTAAGTTACAAAAAAAATTCAAATGTTTTCATATGCAATGACTTGGGGGTAGAAAAGATATTTTAAGAGATAGTTGACTATTTTTGGGAAAGATATTTGTGAAAAATGGAATTTGAAATTGAGTTTGCAATTTGTATTTGAATTTGAATTAGAAGTTGAATTTAAAATTTATGTTGAATGGAATTTGAAATTTGAATTTGGGATTTGTATTTGAATTTGAAATTTGATTTGAATTTGAGTTACAATTTAATTTGAATTTGAGTTAGAATTGAATTTGGAATTGATTTTGAATTTGAGTTGAATTTGGGAATTTTGGGAAAAGGAATATATTTCATTTGGGGGTTTTTATTTTTGGGTGTGTAGTTTTGGAATGGAGAATTTGGTTTGCAAAAAATGAGAAGAGGGCTTTTGGGATTTTGAATGGAATCTTGGTGGAGAGATGGAGGTCTTGGGAGGAGATTGGAAAATGATGGAAACAACAAAGGATCCCACACTAATTTGTTCTTCACGCTCTTGTATCAGGTTTTATTCTTGTTTTGTGTTTGAAGTTTTGAAAATTTTGTTCAATCTAATGGAAAGATAGAAAACATTCTGAAACCCTTCTGAATCATGGAAAATTAAACAAGAAATGAATCAGACAATAGAGATTTCAACAATGAAAATGAAACAAAAGAAGAACACTAGAAAATCTTGAAACCCTTCTTTGAAAAATTAGAAATTACCAGAAAAGAAATTCATGGAAATTGTATTTGGAAATTTTTTTCAAAAAAAAAATTGTTTTGTAAAATCTTTGCTCAATTCGACTGTATAAAAAGGAAATTATATATATATATATATATATATACGTATTATATTTTTTTTTTATATGTGAATTCGTCCCTGAGACTCAGACACAGAACAGGGGTTCCGTTTTTTTTGAGTTCGCGTTTTTTTATTGAGAATAAAAAAAATTATATAAAATCTTTTTTTGAGGGCTTTGGGAAGGGCGGCGGCCATGGCCGCCACGGCCACCCCCATGGGGAGGTGCTGCCTGTGGCAACGCCGCCTCTTACAGGGGAGGTCAGCGCGGCCAGGGCCACGTCCCTCCTCATAAGGAGGTCGGCGGCCGGCGTGCCCTAGACCCCCCTGTTTAATTCATTTTTTTTGTTTTTTTTTATATATTTATATTATATATAATATATCTTATTATATATATTTTGAATAATGGGGTTTTATTATAATGATTGATTTTGGGAATTTAATGGAAATATTTAAATGTGCAGGTATTTATTTTACTTTTATTTTAAAATATAAGTAATTGGAAATATTGATTTTAGTTGAATTATTTATTTATTTCATGATGAAATAAAGATTAAACGATTTAATTTAATGTTATTTATTAAGACATCTTGATTTTGAATGTAATAGTAAAACTTAGAGATAACGAAAGATTTAGTTCAATCAGATGGTTTTAGTCATTGAAATTTGATTATAGAATATAACTGAAGAGCTTAGGGTCAACGAAGGATTTAGTTTAATCAGAGGACTTTATTTGTCAAAAGTTTGATTTATCTATAATTGATTTTGATTATTACGGATAATTGAGTCAAATAAAATTAAATAGACAGATTGAAAATATAGGTTATCTTAAGATGATTTTGTTTCAAAATAGAAGCTAAAGTGGATTCTATATTCCAACGAATTATTTAGAACGTTGAATTTTAATAGTCAAAGGATATATTTTAAAAAGGGAGATTTTAGATAATCAAGTGCTTTTACTTCAAAGGTTGATTTTATTAAAATATGTGATTGGGAAACGAAACATAATTATTGGTTTATACTCCTTAAGTTGTCAACATACTTTGAGCTACTATTGAGCTTGTGCGAATAATGTTAGCTATTTACTTAATTTCTTATGTAACTCAATTGATTGACTTAGTATTTAATCAGAATATTTTGTTAAACAAATGGTTTCATTTATGGTGTATGATCGTGAAACTAGAGAAATAATTGATTATTTACGTTATACCAGGGTTTTGATATATATATTTGTATATTTAAATAATAAATATATATATTTATATTTAAATATAAGAGTTTCAATATGAATTATTTTATTGAAGTTGAGGCGAAATGGATTTTAGATTTAAACAATTTATTTAAAAGATGGCTTGATCATTGTGAATAAATCGAAGAAATGGAATAAACTTTTAGATGTAATCTTTCCTCAGTTACCAATGATATTTGATTAATTCTCAAGTATGTGCAATTATTGTTATTTATTAATTGATTTTTTTTACGTTATACCATTGTTCTACTTGGATTTAAAATATCCTAACGATAGGTTGTGGAATGATGCTCATTTTTATATTCAAAGAAATAGATAAGGTTCGTGAAAGTTATATTGTTGAGAACTTATAAGTATCAGTAAAGGATTAAGTATATAATGTATATATGTACTTTGGTTTCCATTTTATGAGAAAATATTGTTTGCCGAAATTGATCTCGAGTTATTTAAAGAACGTGTGTGTCTATGATTGTTGATTTAAGTGATTTCTTGTTGGTATGATTTGGGCAATTATTGTTATGTTCGTGAGCGTGCTTTGGTTGAACTGGATTTTATTCCTTGAGGCTAGGGACTCTTTATTTTCATTGTTAATTCGTGTTAGTCTTGTTGATCATGTAAGTCTTCCAGTTGTGTTTTCTTGAGATGATGTTATGTCTCTGATGATTTGCTTTGTCTATCTTGGATTGTGTGTGAGTTAAGCTTCAATGGAAACCTAGTTCTTTGTACGGGTTGTGTGACCTCGTGATTAAAGGTCAAGTTGTGTATCAGTTCGTTATGTGGGTTACCATTATGTTAGTCAACCTTGTGTTAGCCTTGGGTAGTGCACACTTGATTTCAGTTTTGGGCATCTGTAGTGATGTGTTACCTGTCGAGGTGTGTTGATTATGTGTGTTAAGTGTTAGTGCATTGGCTACCCTTGGCATATGGTTGATTTATGTGTTGTCGACAGGGGAGTGGCTTTCAAACGAGCGCCGAGCCCAAAGTGGTTCCAGGATAACTCGTGTGAGAGTTAGTTAATTAAGTGAAAATTAAAATAACTTACTAGGGAGAGAGTAGCTTTGAACATTAATAAGATAATTTAGCCTCGCTCATTGGCTCAAGGGCTTGTACGAGACTTGAGATGAGTCGGGAAGGCCTGGAATGGCAAGATCGTTATCTTGTCTTCTCGAGAGATAATCGATTCCGCTCTGGTGTGCATGTGGGGCCGGGAGTCGGTTGAGGTTTCCAGGATATCCTTAGAGGGGGGTCGGGACCTAGGAAGACTTGCCAGGAGATCCCATGCAACCTTTGCGATGACACTCCTCATATGACAGCAGTCAGTATAGTGTTGTACCGTTGGTTTATTTTGTACAGTGATTGTACTCGATTTTGTATTCTGGAAGCATTGTAACCATGATGTTAAGTGATGTGGTATATGTTCTTGTTTGCAGTTCAGTTTTTGTGTTAACCTGTGTCTAGTGGTAGATGGTCTTATCTAGGAAATCCTTGTTACTATCTCCTAGCACGAGGGGTGAGCCTTTTGGTTTCACTTGGTTGGTTGGAACGTGCACCTTCCTCTGTTGGTTTTTTGCTCTTGCTCGTGTGGACGATACTTTCATGTTGGAGAACTCGTTGGATCCAGATGTTATTCTGGCTTCGTTCTTTTTAGTTGATCTTTATTCTTTTACCCCTCATTTGTTATCGAGGTGGAATTTGTAATTTGTAATTATGCTCATTGGAATTACCTCATTCGGGGAATGAGTGTTGTAATCTTATTGTTTAAATGTTGTTAATTGGAATCATGAGGTATTTATTATCCTTGTTATAATTTATCTTGTATGGGATGTATGTAATCTTAATTCTGTAAGTGATTAATGTTTTGGTTTCTCTTGATGTTAATTGTTGTTTGGGTTTTAATGTAATCTGTCTCGTGGCCTTAGAGGTTGTTGGCAATGTGTATTCATCTTACATGTTATTTGTACTTAAACAAAAAAAAAATTGTACGTTTATGTAGTGAATTGCAACTTCCTCTAGGGTTGCGTGGCAAGGCATTACAACTGACACATCCTCAAAGCCTTCTAAAACATCAAAATGGTTACCAGATTGCCCCATAGGGAAAGTCTTTTTTGGCCGAAGAATTGTCTTCCCCCTATTGCGAGACTTCACTAAAGTAAAATCATTTGAGTCGGGTTGGTTATTAACGAATGGTGCCTTTCCTTTCACATTTCCACTCATCTTTCCCCTAAATGCTCCCAACTGGGGGGGAGGATCAATAGGAACATGTTTTGGACATCTTCTTTGAAAGTGTCCATACTCATGACAAAGACGACATCTAAAAGGAAGTGCCTCATAGTCTATTTGTTGAATCTAGTTCATATTCCCCAATAGAATCTCCACACAATCCGGAAAAGGATTATTAAGGTTTATCTCAACACAAATACATGCATAAGTAGTGACTTCTCTTTCAAGATTTTGATGAGGACTAATCAGTTTTCCAAGAACAACATCAATTCAATGAAGAATATCTTGCCTCCAGAATTCCATAAGTAACCTAAGTAGATGAATCCACATAGGGATTTGGGATGGGAGCTCCTCTATTGGATCAAAGCCAGCATGCTAAGGCTTGATAAAGAAGCCACCCGCTTGATTACTAAAATACAAACCCCCCTCAAAGGCCTTGTCTATCTACCATTCTTGTAAACACAACAAAAAAGAAACCATTGGTAGCCAACACAACTTCTAAATCCCCCTCCAACTTATCAAGTGTTACAAACCCAATTTTCCAAAAAGGGCAAGGAAGCACGGAAACCCATAAACTTACAAATCAAGGCATGTCCTGACAAATAAAGCACATCCTTAGCAACAATCAAGATTTGGATTAATCACCACAATAGGTCGCTCCAAGCTTTTTTTTCAAACAATCAACAGTATTCAAACCATTCTTAATTATAGTACCCAATTGAGCATCATGCATGGCTCGCATAAGGAAAGTTTATAGCATTGACATGCTTAGAGGATGAACCCGCATCCATGAAAATTATATCCTTAAGCGCAACCATTGGAGGTCCACTAGGACCCCCACTTGCACTATCCATAAGGCTTCCTCCAACAAATTTCTTAAAAAAAAGAGAAAACTAAACAAAGAAAAAATAAAGAGGAAGAGGTTGATCAACACTTAGCCTATCCAAACCCCACTGTATGCGACCACAAAAAAGAACCAGATCAAAAAATCGATGAAGAAACACTTCGAACCACCAAACTAGTGAACAAGGGAAGGGAGAAGCAATCAAAGTCGACCGCCCAACATGCACTGCCAGCCAAGGCATGCAAGTCGACACAAACTCAGGCGGGCTCAAAACTATAGATCACCATCGCCACCTCTACCAAACCACTCCAAAAGGTCATAATCCCCATACAACTAAGCTTCCGAAGCCTATGTGTTGTGAGAATTCTTTTTCTAGCATTTGCAAGTTTTATTGTCAAAGTTTACTCATACATAAAATTTAGATTGTTAAATTTAATATTGAACATCACATCGAAAAGTCTTATTCATTTATAAAATGTTAGATTGCAAAATTTAGTACGAAAACATTTCATTGATAGCACATTATAAAAAAATAAAATATTCAATATTAACATTATATTAAAAAAATTAAAATTTAATTTAATTATCTTTTTGTCCATAAAAATGGACTAAGGGGTCATACATCTTATGGCAATCATATCAAATTATATGAGGGGTTGTACATGAATGAAGGGCCAATAAACTAGAATCCCTATAGAAAAGGAACTTATATCAAAACCAAAATTAGTATCTTAGAAGGTAGGGAACATAAACAATACAAAATTCCAAATAGAATAGGAGCTCATGAATGTTGTTCCATGCATGGGCAAGATCTCTTTGCCTACAATGAAACCCCAATCTAGTCATCGCCTCATCCAACACCACCCTCAAGCTCTATCTCAGTTGTGGCCTAATTAGTGCCTCCACCACCACATAAATCATATCCTTTGCCTCCATTGCTTATAAGAAAATTGCTAAAAGCATGAAAGAAACATTGGCGTTGACTTTGTACTTGTGGTTTGTCACCATACAATAATCTCAAAGTGTTGTTTTAATAACATAGATGATGATGATTGCATTGGTTTTGAAAACCTTTTTTAGTCTCAAACTAGAAACACACCAATAAATGCTATTTGTTGCTTCTTTGTCAATATATCCATTTTGTTATGCTACCAACAAAGGCAAAAATGTGAGGTTGAGTTTTCAAGTAAATACTCCAAGAAGTTGTTAGATATATACCAAGTCATGATGATTGGGAGCCCTCTAGGTATTGGCTTGAAATCTCATGTGTGAAGGCTTGTCTTTCATAGTAATCATGAATGCGATGACCTAAGCCAAAAGATTCATCTACCACCTCTAAAAGTCGATATTAGCAAGTTGATGTTGTGGAAAGTGAGGGGTTGAGAGTGAAGTAGAGGGGGACCCAAGCCCATTTCTAGCTACTAGTTATTGCATGATTCTCAAGGGAGCATGCATGTTGATTAATCTCCCTATATATATGTGTGTTGTATAGTGAAGGCCATGATTGAATCCAAAAGAGGCCATACTTGTCTGTATGTTGATTAATCTCCCTCTGTGTGTGTGTGTGCGCGCGCGTGTGTGTGTGGTATAGTGAAGGTCATGATTGAATCCAAAAGAGGCTATACTTGTTTGTATGTTGTTGATTTTCTAATTGGGAGAACCTCCCTTTTTATGGCGTTCACAATAGCCATTGAATCATCATTAATTTGCAATTGCTTGACTCTTAATTATTTGCAAGCTTGTAGACCAAGAAGTAATGCTTGGGCCTTTGATTATTGTTAGTCTTTATAGCTTGTTTCTTGGATTTTGAACAAATCAATTTCCTAATTATGAATTTCCCCTAGATGCATCATCAAATTTTAATTTGAACCATTCCTTGGGTGGTGCAGTTTATTTGATTCCCTCTCTCGAGCTTACCAAGGAATTAACCCTTCTAACCCCATGAATGGGGGGAACATGAAGTTATTTCCATCTTTTCATGAGTTCATTGTCCCACGAGGAGAAAATTGTTTTTGTGTGTTGTGTTCTCATCACATTATTGATTGCCTCTTCAATTGCACTCTCCAATTTGGATATGAACATCTACATCCTCTTTTTTTTCCCTTAGAAATTATCTATTTTTTTTCTTTTCTTTTCGGAGCTCCCATAAAATCGTTAATGACTTATGATCCATATGTTGGAGAATGTGGCCTTTTTGTAGAGGATTAACCAATAAGAGAATGGGTTGCACAATGCTAGTCCAATTTTGTTTTAAATCCATCACCAACATTTCTCAACAAATTGACATCCAATCATTAGATAATCTAGTGTCACTTCATTATTTCTACAAATTGTGCATCTAGAAAAGTCCCATAAAACCAAGCTTTTGTAGCTTGTGCGTTGTGAGTATTCTTTTATGAATGGTGGCCTCCCCAACTACACTACTTTTGGCAAGCAATTTTTGTTCCAACATAAATGCAACAGTCAACCCTCATTTGGTTAAGAAGCTTCCCCTCCAAAATGTATCATACCTTGGCATTATAATCTCCTAATTTTGCACCGCACTATTTAATGATATTTTCAACTTTAGAGATGAAAACCTTTATAACTGCTAATTCTTACTCTAAGGATAAAAAAATGTTGATCCAATATATGCATTCCTTGTAGATCTTTCCATTTCCATTTGGCAAAGCCATCATTTTCTTGGAATGATAAATAGTCACACTTTGTTCCCCCAACAATTTTCCAAAACGTACCTTGCCTTGGCCAAATCCAAGTTCTCTTTTAGGGAAATGTATCCATTCCATGGAGTCCTAGAATAGAACTCTTCAATGATTTCTTATGTAATCGTGTCTATAGGAAAGGAGGAAGTTCCAAATTGAGGATACATGAGAAGGGTTAGCAATTGTCAATATCCTCAATAAGTCATCTATGTCTAGGTACCTATGTTAGGGAATTTTTCACACTTGAGGTGTGGCTTGGTATAAATGCCCCAAACAATTTTTGAACCAAGTGTTCTATTTTGGATGGAACATTTCCTTAATCCAACTCCACAAGCATCTTTTGGTTTTCATATTGAGTTCTAGGCAATTAGTAGAAACTTCTTATCATCTAAGTTGCCCTTCTAGAAAAAAGTACTCATTTTTTGGTAGAGTGAATCAATTACTTTTGGATGGAATTTTCATACATGACATGATCTGAAGATTGGGATGGTTGATATGATTTCCTTCAACATTAGAATCCTTCTTATGGAAAACAACCATTTTCCTTTCCATGAAGCCATTTTGGCGTTGCAATTTGTTAGGAGTGGGTCTTAGAGATAGGATCTACATGACAACCTAGGTCATGCAAGGAGGTAGGTAGGAATAAATAGTTCATAACAAGGGAATTTTAGAGTCTTGGGGATGGGGGGTCGGGGATACCTCATAACCCATACCACTTATCAAAGATCGAGGATTGGGAGAACATCATACCTCATGCCTAAAGAAAACAAACAAAGGTATCTTTACATCACTAACTTCAAAAGAATTCATGAAGGAAATTGTCAGTAGTCAGAAATCAAGGATACCAAGAAATTCATCTCTCAACATGCAATTAAGAATAGGTTCAAAATCACAATCTTGATAAGGTAATGTAGTAAAAAGTGTCAAAGATTGGGAATCAAAGATACTTCATACCTTGTACATCATTAGAGGTATTCTCACATTTACAATTCTAATAAAACATATAGGAATAAATATCAGAAGTTGGGAATCATTGATACACTAAGGAAAAGGTTATTGAGTAAGGGATTGTTGAAACTCGAAATCTGAAAAGTAACTTAGTTAAAGGATCAAGGAGTTAGGTTCAAATGAAAGACATTATGATAAGAGAAAGATCAAAACATGACAAAGGCAAGGGAAAGTAGAGGTTGAAGAAAAGGGATACTAAGAAGTGAAAATCCAAAATCTTGATAAGAAAATGAGACAAAGGTGGGGGTTGATAGAAAGGTATGCCTAGATGGGAAAGTCTGATATCCCAATAGGGACAAAGAAAAAGATGGAGCTAGAAAGAAAGGAATATAAAGAAGAGAAACTGAAACTCTAGCATAAGTATAGTCCTTAGAAATTGAACATAAAATCTCTACACTTTCTAAAGTCTAGAACCTTTGCAACTTTCAATGCAATAATAGGCACATGAGGGATGGAGAAAGAGAACATTTATATGCAAACTTGATTGAGGAAGACCCATTACGAATTATCTCAGAACAATTATAAATAATAGATAAAACAAGATCAAATACATAAATGGACTAAAATTCAAGCACAATCAAACACAATCAATACTTCCCAACATAACCATCTTCAATATTTTCACCCATGCTTATGAAAGATCCTTCAATATTTTCATCCATGCTTATGAAAGATCCCAACAAATTGTAATTTTAAGAGGATGGCTTATCCTAGTATTTAGAAGGGAGGTTATAATATTTGAGCCACATTGGAATGTTCGCTAGTGCATAGGTTAAGGGATTGAGTTTGGCTCCCTATCAAAAAAGTAGAAAGTGTACTCCATCCATCATCCATGGGCTCCATTCTAAAAGCTCACTTTTGCTTTCAAATGAATGGCATTCAATCAGAAAGAAACCTATTGATTGATTTTGACTTTATTCCCTCATTAAACTTTCCACCAATTTTGCATGCAGTATTTTTATGGCTAGTAGCTGGCCCATAAAGCTCCTTTTTCCTTTCAAATGAATTGCATTCATTCAGAAAGAAACCTTTTGGTAATGACTTGATTTCAACTTTATTCCCCCATTAAGCTTTGCACCAATTTTAGATAAGATATTTTGATGGCTAGTAGGTGGCCCATTTGACAAAGAAAGCACACTGCCGAAGGTGGAATGTTGATCTGTCAAGATCCACAACTTTGAGTGATGTCGCTTTCCTCTGCTTGCAATTATTATTCTCTTTGAAAAGACTAGAATTTTGTTGGCACTAATTTCCATCAAAAGGTCTTTTGGCCCCCAAACCATTTTTCCATCCTCCTATATCATTTATTTGCTCCTTGGATCCTCTATGTTCTAGTTCATATCTCCCTCCTCCTCTGTGATTGTAAGATCTCTGCACTTCATGCTCCTCCTGAATCTCTAATCCTCTTTGCTCTATTGGTTTGTAATGGGGGTTCCCCATCCCTTTCCTTGAGAAATGTTGATATTTGATGTATCCCTCATGAGATCTTTCCTCCTTATTTCATCACGCTTACTCCTGCTTCCCTGCAACAATTGGCTTCTTTTCTTCTTGCTTTCTTCACACCTCTACACAATTTCACTATTCTTACATCTTGATCTAAACTGCCTTTTCTTATCCAATTCAACTTTTCTTATCCAATTCAATATTAAATATTTTAGAGTTTTCAGTTTAACCTTTAATATTATCTTAAATACTAAAATTATTAAAAAAAACATTGTAGAGTTTGCTCAACTTAATATTTAATATTATTTTAGATATTAAAATTATCAAACATTGGATAACATTCAACACAAATTATATATTCTACTGGTAGGTCTAATGTAAATCCAACCTTTTACACATAGCACATTAGTGACTTTCTCTATGTGGTTGAGTCCTATGCATTTGTTGGAGCCAAGATTGCAACTTGTAATTTTTTTGGGAAAATGGGTGCCTAATGGTTATTTGGGGGACTTGCTTTGATCCTTGGGTTGAGTTAACAATAGATAATGGGCATACTTGGGTGTGCGAGATCTTGTGTACCTGAGAAGAAACACAATGACATTGTGTTAAGGAAAGTAGAATGGAGGTTTATCATCTTCTAAATGTACAAGATGTTCTAATTAGCCTTTAATATTATTGTGAGCAGTCCTCTCTTGGAGGATAGGAACATGTTGTGGTAC